>ML295186.1:4556-18750 GCA_005239495.1 Nicotiana undulata
GAGGTCCCAAGCCCGAGAAATGAATTTTTAAAGAAAATTGTTTTCTGAAAATAATAAAGGATTTTAAAAATGAATTATTGTGTGAAAATCGTGTTACCGGGCCCGTATTATGGTTTCGGTGCCCGGAACAGGTTTATTATATGTTATGAGAGTTATCTGTGAAATTTGGTGTAAAACGGACTTGAAATGACGTGATTCAGATTAAAATTGGAAAAGTTAAGCTTTATGAAGTTTTAAGAAATTTCTAAGAGTTTTGAGATTTAATTCCGTATTTTTGATGATATTTTGGTGATTTAAAAGCTTGAATAAGTTCATAAGACGTTTTGGGAGTCGTGTGTGTTTTTGGTCTTGAAACCCGATGGCTCGGGTGAGTTTCGGGTAGCTAACGAGGTGTAAAAATAGGAAAACTCTGGTGTAAGGTTGCTGTTGCTGGTGTCCCAGGTTTTACTCTATGCGATCGCGAAGGTTCCCCTGCGATCGCATAGAGATAGGTGAGGATCAGGTCATTCCTCTATGCGATCGCATAGTAGTGTTCGTGATCGCATAGAGGTGTAGGAGGTCTGGGTGAGGGGCTGGTTAGGTACTCATCGCGGTCGCAGGTTCCCGATCGCAGCCCACCCTTCGCGATCGCATAAAGCTGTTTTGTTCAGCAATTTCCTAAGTTCAAAACCAGAAAATAGACGGGATTAAACCCATTTTTCTCCAACTTCTTCTTCTCCACTCTCCTTGGGCGATTCTTGAGAGACCATTCCTCCATAGCTTCATAGGTAAGTGTTCCTAACACGAAATTCTTCCACTTTTCTTCCCTAATCACTAGAATCTAGGGCTAAAAACATGGAATCAAAATAGAAATTAGGGGTTTTGGGTAGAATTAGGTTTTTGGGAAATTTGGGTGATTCAACCTCAATTTGGGGTCGGATCTTGAAACAAATTATATATTCTAACTCGTGGGGTTATGGGTGATCGGGTTTTGGTCCGAACCTCGAGTTTGGACCAAGCGGGCCCGAGGTCGAATTTTGGTAATTTTGGAAGAATGCTAGAAATTGGATATCTAGGCTATGAGATTGTATTGTTGAGTCTTTATTGAATATTATTGAATTAATTATGCCTAGATATCGTTGTTTCGGAGTCGGATTATAAAGAAAAGACTGTCTTAGAGGGTTGATTGCTATACTTTGGACCGAGGTAAGTGTCTTTCCTAACTTTGGTAAGGGAATAGGTATTATTTGCTATGTGCTAAGTGATTATCATGTTCATTTCATAGGTGAGGTGACGAGTACCTATGCAATGTGTGTCAAGCATGCCCGTGAGTCTATTTTTGATAGAAATTTCAGTAATTCTTCCATGTTTAGCATATTATGAAATTGACTTTACTGGGTAATTCATTCTTGATTGAAAGTATTGGCTGTTGAATTGAGAAGTGTTGATACGAATGATAATCCAAGTGTAGAGGATACGATCGAAGTGATTGGTTATAGCTGAGACCCTTGCCAGGTACTTATTGAGTATTAATTGATGTTTTTCCCCCTTGCCGGGTGTTTTGAACTGCTTATTTCCACTATGCTGTACTCCTTGCCATTACATCTGTTATTGTTTGGTGAGGAAGAGTGTAAAGCACGAAGGGTGATGCCGTGCCATGATATTTGATTACTTTGCATAGTGAGGAAGAGTGTAAAGCACGAAGGGTGATGCCGTGCCATGATTTATATTGATTATAAGCACGAAGGTAAATGCCGTGCCATGACTTTTATTGATTATAAGCACGAAGGATAATGCCATGCCATGATATTTGATTACATTGCATAGTGAGGAAGAGCATAAAGCACGAAGGGTGATGCCGTTCCATGATTCATATTGATTATAAGCACGAAGGTAAATGCCGTGCCATGACTTTTATTGATTATAAGCACGAAGGTTAATGCCGTGCCATGATACATTGTACATTTCATTGTGAGGAAGAGAGTAAAAGCACGAAAGGTGATGCCGTGCCATGATATTTGATTACTTTGCATAGTGAGGAAGAGTGTAAAGCACGAAGGGTAATGTCGTGCCATGATATTTGATTACATTGCATTGTGAGGAAGAGAGTAAAAGCACGGAGGGTGATGCCGTGCCATTGTTTACTTTTCGGATATTTATACTTGCTTCGTTGGCTATTGTTTAGATTGCCTCCCTTGTTTACTTCTATCTGTCAATTTGACTGCTTCATTTCACTTGTTCCCCTTTACTGCTCCCGTATCCCTTACTTGTCTGCTTACCTCATACCCTGTATTATTCCTGTTACCTGCTGTAGAATAGGACAGGTTATCGTTATTGTCAAGTCTAGACTAGTCACTACTTCGGCCGAGGTTAAGCTCGGCACTTACTCAGTACATGGGGTCGAATGTACTGATGCTACACTGCACTTCTTAATGTTGTGCAGATCACGCATCCGAACCCAGTGGACCGCATTGAGGGAGTCACCTTTAGTCCACCTAGAGCTTCAAGGTATACCCGCTGGCGTTCGTGGGCCTTGGTGTCTCTCCTATATTTGGATTCCTCATTGTCTTACTTTTTCTCCTAGTTTCAAGATAATTATCTATTTCTTTTAAGACTTTGTATTTAGTACTCAGTTTAGATAGTTCGTGAGATTGTGACACCCCGGTTTTGGGATTTTACGATGTTGTTACCTTTATCATTTCATTATGCGTTTTGGGAATATTATTACTTTTCTGCTGTAAAAACTTTTGAAGTGATTTGGAAATGTTCAGTAAAGGTTGAAAGTTAAGGAAATTGAGATATTCCAGTAGAGGTTGGAAAGTTAATTAGCTTTATTACTGTTACGTTGTTTTATAGATATCAAAGTGTTGTGTACGTTGGCTTGTCTAGCGGGTTCAACGTTAGATGCAGTCAGGGTCTAAAAGGTTGGTTTTCGGGTCGTGACAATTCTTCTGCTGTCGGAAGTTTGATGTATGCAATGGTATGCACTAGACCTGATATTGCTTACGCAGTTGGTGTTGTCAGCAGGTTTCTTGAAAATCATGGAAAAGAACACCGGGAAGCTGTCAAGTGAATACTCAGGTACCTGCGAGGTACTGCGGGAGATTGTTTGTGCTTTGAAGGATGTGATCCAGTCTTGAATGGCTATACAGATGCAAATATGGCAGGCGGCAATGATAACAGAAAATCCACTACTGGATATTTGTTTACATTTTCAGGGGGAGCTATATCATGGCAATCAAGGTTGTAGAAGTGTGTCACACTCTCTACAACTGAAACGGAATACATTACCGCTATTGAAGCTGGGAAGGAAATGATATGGCTGAAACGGTTCCTTCAAGAGCTTGGCTTACATCAGAAGGAGTATGTTGTCTATTGTGACAGTCAAAGTGCATTAGACTTGAGCAAGAACCCCATGTACCATTCAAGGACTAAACATATCAATGTGAGATATCATTGGATCTTAGAAAAGGTAGAAAGCGAATCTCTACAAGTCCTAAAGATCTCCACAAGTGAGAATCCTGCAGATATGCTGACCAAGGTGGTACCAAGAGACAAGTTCGAATTGTGCAAAGAACTTGTCACCATACACTCAAATTAGAAGTCCGTTGTTATCTCCTTCAAAAGAATGGGTCTGGAGGGAGAGATTGTGGGGTCCATCCCCAATAAATAATATATAAAGAAAAGAAAAAAAGGAAAAGCAATAATGATACCAAATCTGAATTTGGTTGAGGGAAATCTATAAGAATTCAATTGGTGGACGTCAGATTGTAACCAATCCTTCATTCTGATTGGTCCAAATGGGAGGTGCTATTGCCTATATAAGGAGAGCATTGGCTCTCATCTCATTACACCATTCTCAAAATAAATATATCTAAGAGCATAGAGAGCAGTGAGGTATTCACAGACGGTGTAGTCAGTGAGGAAAAATAGAGAGTGTGAGCAATATTATAGTGAGGTGGAAATCTTAAAAGAGGGTTATTTCTTTTGAGTGTATAGTGGTCACCGGAGTATTTACTCGGGACTACACAGTTTAAAATTCCTCATTATAGTGGATTACTTTGCTCCTCACAGGTCCGTGATTTTTCCCTCATTCAGAAGGGTTTTCCACGTTAAAATATTTGCATCCTTGTTATTCCTTTTATTCTTGTTAATTACCGTATCTCGGTAATACGTTATTATTCCGCTATTATTACCGTGAATATTATTTTTTGTGTGGGGTTTATTCCCAACATAATCGACAATTGCATAACCCGTCTATTCGGAGGATAAACACCACAATATTTTTAAAATATAATAATATAAATAACAATGTTTTGATTCTAGACAAAGAATAATTTAACAATAAAAAAATTAGATGTACATGTTCGTAATTATCGATTGACAATATGACATTTAAACTAAAACTAATTATTATTTTTTTGACATTTTTATAAAATGTCTAACTTTTACGAAATTTTGTCCAAACAACGTGTTTTTACTATATTTTGTATCAAATATCATTATTTTTTTACAATTGTATCAAATGTCTTGTTTTATTGATATCTTATATCAAATGTTTATTTTATGACAATTCTTCATAAATGTTGTTGTTTTTACGAAAATTCTTCATAAATGTTGGTGTTTTTACGATATTTAGTGTTAAATGTCATTTTTCACAACATTCAGTATCATCAAATGTCATTGTTTTTATGACATTTTGTATCAAATATCATAATTTTGGCGATATTTATTCATTTGTGTCGTTTTTATTACGACATTTCGTATCAAATGTCATATTTTGATGACACTTAGTATCAAATGTCATTGTTTTTGTGACATTTTATATCAAAATGTCGTAGTTTTTACGACATTTGTTCCTAAATGACAGGAATATTACGTTTTTCTGACATTTATTTCAAAGGTCACTAAATAAATATCGTCGTATCCTTACTTTCTTGGAGTTTAATTTCGTTTAATATGAACAATTAGATATGGTTATATTTCAAATGATATTACATTATATAGTCCGAATGTTAAAACTCCTTGTGTAGTTTCTGGCATTGTTTTTTGTCCTATGCAGACAAAATAGCTAACTGATTATGGGCTATGGACAAATTGTATGCGTGTGATGATAGAAAGTGTTACTGTGATTTGTGTAGTGATGTAACAACAGCTTCCACGAGAGTCCGAAACCCAATTATTGAGTTTTTGAACAAAAGTGACGTTAATGTGTAGAAAAAAAATTATATTTTTATATATAACGCGGTAATATACCGCGCTATATCTTAACGGTATTTTCATCCGTTAAGGTATAGCGCAGTATATTAACGCGCTATACCTGTTTAGCGCATAGCTTTTCCGCACTATGCTGACTGGATTTTACTGCGAGGTATAGCGCATAGAAATCAAGCGCTATATAAGGCTGTAATCTGGGCCGGGTCCAGGCCTAAATGGTCCAAACGGTCTCCGGCTCAGGCGGGCTGGGCTCAAGCGGTCTCGGGCCTAACGGTTCCGGGCTTGGCGGGCCTGGTGGATGGAACCGACCCACTGTGGGCCTAAGTGATGTTTTAGACTTCAATACTACACAATATTATAAGTTAATTGTGCAGTACCCAATTTTCGAGTGCTGTCTAATAAGAAGAACCTGGTTCTTCTTAGCCTACTACTTACTACTGTTTGCGGAATAATTAAGCAGTATTAGTAAAGACACAGAGATTTTTATGTGGAAAACACCTGGCTCAAAAGGTAAAAAAAACCACGACCTACTCCTCAGTAGGATTTGCTCAAAACTCTTCACTAAACTCTGAGCCAAAAACGGACTTACAAAATAAACTCTTTTGTAATCCTAGGACTAACTCTAATCCTCTTTGTATCAACTAGCCTCTAGCTAATTTCTACAGAATTCAAGCTAACTCTAACTTGATCAGTTTGTACCTATTACAATTGCTTCTATGAAAGATGATAAGATACAATATTTAAACTCCTACGACAATCAACTAGACTCAATATACAAACCATGAAACTGTTCCTTCTAGTTGAACTGTAGCCTTTGTATAGCACAACAATTCTGCTTGCAAAACCTCTGAAACTTTTGCTTCAGAACTTGATTCACTTTTGCACTTGTGCGTCACTTCTTTCAGCAATAATACATTGAATATTTATAGAGTCCGTTTGTTGAGTCCATGATTCAATTCTGATCCAAATCTTCCTTGGTAAACGAGTTTGATTGTGACTCAACTTCCTTCATCTATTTCTGTCCTAACTGAAAGTAACTTCTATCTTCTCTTATAAATTTACAACCTTTTCATATTAGGAGACATTCTCTTAGTTCTTTGATACTTAGCAATCACTGATATCTCCTAGACTTGTACGATTTGTTATCCAACTGCTTCATTCAGAAGTGTATGCTAAGATTGACCTGGTTCAACTGGACGCCTTTTGTCAATCTTCAAAACCCATTCAGTGACATGGGCCAACAAATTCCCCCTTTTTGATGATGACAAACTCTGTGCATTTATCCTGTATACACATCCAACACTTTGTATTTTTGTGAGCATTAATCATCAAGAACCAAGTTCATTAGGTTATAAATATCACTTCAAAGATTTGAAAAATTTAAACAATAACTGTAGCACATCTTCCCTCTTTTGGCATCATCGAAAAGTTGCAAAATGATACTTACCAGTAATTAATTCTTACTCATGGCCAATTTAGGCAACTGCAGGTGCAAACATGATTAATCAACACAAGAAACCAATAATGTAAGCTAAATCATAAATAGAGACATTTGTCAAAACACCAAGCTTTCATTTGATTAACATGGATTATCAACACCAAAACAGATTAAATCAAAGACAACCAAAACATGAGTACGACAGAATTAAAAACTGAAACAAACACACTTGACACAGTCCCTAACTGGGAACTTGATGGGATAGGAGGGGGTAGCTCTGGAAATTCCTAAGTTTGGGGTGGTGTAGAAGAGGCAGGATTCTTGGTTTGGAGAAGAGACAACATTTGATGTAAGACACCCTTATTTTTCTCCTTCTCCTTGGCTAATTCATCTTTGAGAGCATCACGCTTACCTTCTACCTCAACTAAGCGAGTCTTCAAGCGAAGGATCTCCATATCCTTTTGCGCGCTTTCTTGCACTATAGTACGGACCTTGCTGTTGACCGGTTGCTTCCGAGATGAACCAGGTTCATCTACCGGGGCACTGACAATGTAATCACATGACAGCAAAGTGTCCTTCCCAAAGAAATCCTTAGCATTAGCCATTTCAGACTTCTTTGTGGGAACTCAAAAATTACCCAGAACTGCAGTAAGTATAAATCCATAAGGAATCGCATGGGCCTTGGTGCCATTTACCACCCTGTCAAAAAGCTGGATGATCAAAGATGGCCAACTGATCTGCTTGCCTCTATATAGGCACTCTATGAGCGTTAGATCCATATAGTTGGCAATGTGCCTACGCTCTTGTCTTGGCAGCATAAATTTAATAACAAACTCAAAGAACAACTTGTGTTCAGGCTTCATCTCGCTTTTGTACACTGCGTTGGGCTCATGCTCTTCTTCATTGTCACAAAAGAATCTGGTGATGACAAGTGTTGAGGCCATTCCATCCAAGCAAGGCCATCTCTGCCTTGTATAATCGTCATATCCCTTAGATGGAATGTCTAGAATGACTCCTAGTTCTTGAGCGTCAAAGGATACTTCAACTCCCCTGACCAATGATATAACCCTTCCTCCAATCACAGTTTCATTCCCCATGAATTCCACTACCTCATTTTTGACCAGCCTGCCCTCCAAGCGAAGGACCATGTCCTTCCAGCCTTGAGCTATCAGAAAATCCACTAAGTACCTCATACCCGGCTCCTCCAAATCTTTCAGTAAGTTTCCCTTCAAAATATGTCGCTTGCCAAACATGGAAACTCTGTCAATCGACACTTCTCCAACCTCCTTCTCATCATCTTCACTCCAATCAGGATCATTATCTTTCTCAACAATCTGAACTTTCTTCTTCGACTTTACCTTAGATCGTGTCCTCGTAGAAGTACCCACGGTGGTAGTAGACATATGTGCTGACTTCTTTGAGGAAGTCTTAGTCAATTTTGTCTTGGGTGTCTTGACCACCACTGGAGTAACTCTTCATCTTGTTGGACCAGGTCCAACATCTCATCAACAACAATAGCCTCAACAGGCTCCCCCACTTTCGCTTTCCCTTTCTCAGGTCTCTTTCTTTTTCTCTCTTGCAGAGCTTTTTCCAGCTTCTCCTCTTCTTCACAAACAATATTTCTCGTAGCTCGTACCCTTGGAACAGGTACACCAACAGACTCATTAGTTTTCCTTTTCTTTGAGGCCTTAGACTTGATGGACTTGGGAGTCCTTCTCTTCTTGGGGTTGTATGAGTCCCCCAGTTTCTTAAGTCTCTCAGCCAAGGTTTCTTCCCCAGAATAAACACGATCATATATCTCCTTCATAAGCTATTCTAATCCAGCATCAGCTTCCTCCACTTCATTAGTTCCCCCTATCACTACGACATTTTTAATTTTTGAGAGAAAAAGAAGAGAGGGCAAAAGAAAGTGGAGATTTGAGTGTTGAATGACTTGAATAGGGTTCGTCTAGTGCTTTATTCACTATGGGTAATGATGGCCTATTTATAACTTGTGGCTGGGGTGATTATAACAGACGAGTATTAACACAAGTAGGATACTAATCAATTAAGGACTGTCAGTGATTTGACATTGATTAGACCGTTTCTTTCCCCCTAAAACTAGGCTAATTTAATGTGACGGAACTTCTTGAAACTGGTTCATTATTTGGGTAAGTACGAGAATTTTAACTGAACCATTAAAGGATAGAGTCATACTCATGTATGACTGTATTTGAATTAATACATGTATGGATATGAAAACGTACCTTGTCAGTCATGTAAACCAGCATGGATGAACCAGGTTCATCCTGAAAAAAAACTTTATTTTGCCTCAATTCACAAATAGAGAAACATCATTAGCAACTAGGGAATCATATTAATACATGGAAGAAGAGTATGACAACAAAGACATAGTGCTGAGTAATGATTAATCTGATTAAGTACCCAATTAAAATTTCTAGCCATAAAACTTCCTCCTTTCCCTTTTTTTTCAATAGGTGATCTTAATCATCCCTAATTCAAGCCTGTTTCTCTCATAATGCTCCCTACTCAATATTTTGGTAAATATATCAGCAATTTGATGATCAGTGGCACCGAATTCAATTGAGATCATCCCCTTCTCATAATTATCCCTCAGGATATGGTGCCTAACATCTATGTGCTTAGTTCTCTTATGATGAACCAGGTTCTTAGTCATACTTATTGCACTAGTGTTATAAAAGTAAATAGGAATGCATCCCACATCTATACCAAAGTCCAGGAGTTGTTGCTTAATCCACAACAATTGAGCACAACAAGAGGCTGCAGCCACATATTCAGCCTCAACAGTAGACAATGCTACTGAATTTTGTTTCTTGGTAGCCCAAGATATAAGGCAAGAGCCCAAAAAGTGAGCCATGCCTGAAGTACTTTTCCTGTCAACCAGGAAACCTGCATAATCAGTATCAACATACCCTACAAGGTCAAAATTACTACCTTTAGGATATCAAAGGCACAAATCAGTAGTACCCTTCAAATATCTCAAAATTCTCTTCACTGTAGTGAGATGAGACTCCTTTGGATTGGCTTGAAACCTAGCACATAGTCCCACACTGAACACAATATCAGGTCTACTTGCAGTAAGATATAGTAGAGATCCAATCATCCCTCTGTACGTCTTCTGATCAACGGATGAACCAGGTTCACCCACATCTAATTTTGTAACTGTGGCTATTGGGGGTATCTATCTCCTTTGAATCTTCCATTTTGAACTTCTTGAGGAGTTCTCTCACATACTTTTGCTGATGAATCATTGTTCCATGTTGAGTTTGTTTGATTTGCAGACCTAAGAAAAAGGTTAGATCACCCATCATACTCATTTCAAACTCACTCCCCATTAATGTAGCAGACTCCTTGATGAGCTTCTCAGTTGTTGCCCCAAATATGATATCATCAACATAAATTTGTACAATCAGAAGATCTTTTCCCTTTTCCTTTAAGAACAAAGTACTGTCTATTTTGCCTCGTTTGTACCCATGGTCCAACAGGATTTTGACAATCTCTCGTACCAAGCTCTAGGTGCTTTCTTGAGACCATAGAGAGCCTTGTCAAGTTTATATACATGATCAGGTGATTCTTTACTTTCAAAACCAGGAGGCTATTTTACAAATACCTCTTCCTTCAAATAGCCATTGAGAAAGTCACTCTTTACATCCATCTGATGCAAAATGAATTCCATGTGTGCAGCAAATGCTATAAGAAGTTTGATTGCCTCCAATATTGCCACAGGAGCAAAGATCTCATCATAATCAATTCCCTCTTCTTGGCTGTATCCTTGAACAACCAGTCTTGCCTTGTTTCTAATAACAGTTCCATCCTCATCGAGTTTGTTCCTGAAGACCCACTTGGTGCTAATTATTGATCTGTCCAGTGGTCTGGGTACCAAGTGCCATACTTGACTTCTTTCAAATTGATTTAGCTCCTCTTGCATAGCAGTTACCCAGTCAACATCTTTCAGGGCTTCAATAATGTTCTTTGGTTCAATCATGGATAAAAATGCATCAAATGCACACAGATTTTTCAAGGAGGATCTAGTTTTGATTCCAGATCTCAGGTCTGTTATGATGTTCTCAAGAGAGTGAGAACTCTGATATCTGTGTGGCTTGAGAGCCAATTGTTCACTTCTGGATTGTTCCAAGTTGTCTTTTTGCAGTGGAACATGATCAGGGTCAGTATCTTCATGAGGAATTCCCCCTTTCGAGTTGCGTGGGGTTGTTGGACCTGGTCCATCACCTGTTCCATCTCCCATTGGTGCTTCAATGTAGTCATTACTCCTCACCAGTCTAAGCTCCTCATCTTCTGGTTCCTGTCTCTCAGATAAAGTGTTAGTTTCATCAAAGACAACATGTACACTTTCTTCTACACACATAGTTCTTTTATTGTATATTTTATAAGCTTTGCTATGTGTAGAATATCCCAAGAACACTCCCTCATCACTTCTGGGATCAAATTTTCCTAAAGAATCTTTGCCATTATTATGCACATAACACTTGCATCCAAAAGCCCTAAGATGGGATATGTTGGGCTTTCTCCCTTTAAGTAATTCATAGGGAGTTTTCTCTACCAGAGGTCTGGTCATGCATCTATTGATAATATAACATGCAGTGTTAATTGCTTCTGCCCAGAAGCTGTGAGGTAGTTTGGTTGATAGAAGCATGGTTCTTGCCATGTCTTCAAGAGTTCTGTTTTTCCTTTCAACAACCCCATTTTGCTGTGGGGTTCTAGGAGCAAAGAAATTGTGATTCACACCATGTTTATCACAGAACTCAGTGAACTTTGCGTTCTCAAACTCAGTACCATGGTCAGATCTAATGGATTCTAGTTGATGTCTTAATTGATTCTGAATCTTCTTGACAAATGAGGTGAACATTTCAAATGCTTCATCCTTAGATGCCAAGAACAAGGTCCAAGTGAACCTTGAGAAATCATCTACTAGTACCATAACATATCTCTTTCCACCTCTACTTGGAGTTCTCATGGGACCACAGAGATCCATATGAACCTTTTCCAACGACCTAGTGGTACTGACCATTTTCTTACTTTTGAAAGAAGACCTTACCTTCTTCCCCCTTGCACATGCCTCACAAACCTTGTCTTCTTTGAACTTAATGTTAGGAATCCCTACCACTAAGTCCTTAGAGACCAGCTTGTTTAGTTGAGTTAGACTTGCATGACCAAGTCTTTTGTGCAACAGGAGGGGATCACTGTCCAACACACTAAGGCAAGTGAGTTGATTGTCAGACAGTGTGGACAAGTCAATGACATAGATATTGTTCATTCTTTTTCCCTGCAAAACAATCTTGTCAGTAAGCAGGTTGATCACAAAACATTTTGTGGAAGTAAAAGCGACAAGGTTACCTCTGTCACACAGTTGTGACACACTGATAAGGCTATATTTCAAGCCATCTATCAGATACACATGTTCAATTGAACGTGTGTCATCTTTACCTACCTTGTCGACCCCTATTATTTCACCTTTCTTTCCGTTTCCAAAGGAGACATTTCCTCCTTTGAGGTTTTCAAGTGAAAGGAACCGTTCCTTGTTCCCTGTCATATGCTTAGAACAACCACTATCCAAAAATCAAAACTGGCTGCCTCCCTTCACTTGTACCTTCAAAAGAAATCAGGGGTTAGTTTTAAGAACCCAAACTAGTTTGGGTCCCTTTCCATGAGAGAATGGATGAATCAGATTTTTTCTGGCCCAATTTGGTAGCCAATTTTTCTTTTTAATGAATCTCTCATTTTTCTGACTGGCCTTTTCTTTTGCAGAACACTAGAGTGGCCAGTCTTCCCACAATGGGTGCAAATTTTATTCTCGGGGAGAGTGAGATACTTGCTTTTGGGATCCCATTTAGGCAATTGACTCCCAAAACCAAGCCCTCTCCGGTTGCTACTATGATTCTCTTGGAGCCATATTAAAGCATCAGAAGACTTATTCCACTTACGTGTTCTATCAAATTCATGTTTGACTTTGCCAAGTTCTTCTTTAAGAGACTTTATCTGCTCATCTTTGGCATACATTTTATCTTTCAATTTACCTAAGTCTTCTTCTAACTTCGCATGAGAGTGATCAACTACCTTTTTACTGGATCCTAGTCTTAACTTTAAATTTTCAGATTTTAGTTCTAGAATCTCAGTTTCGAGTGGTTGAACCTGGTTCATCAAGACAGTGTTTTTCTTTTCAGATTCACTGACCCTTATTTCCAGGTCCATGCATTTTGCTCTCAGCATTGCACACTCTTTAGATAGTTGATCTTTCTCTTTAGAGTATTCCTTAGAATCATCAATCAAGTCCAGTAGCAACTCAGAGAGTTTCTCCTTAGATAGAAACTTTATTTTTGTTTTAAGATGTGAGATACTTGCCTGTGGTTCTTCATAAGTCTCCTCATCAGATTCTCCAACTGCCATGAGAGCTTGATCTTATGCCTCACCATCTTCTGATTCTTCATCTGAACTTTCCCCCCAAGCAGCAACCATAGCCTTTGTAGTAGTTTTCTTGGGTTGGACCAGTTCCTTCTTCCTGTTCTTTCTTTCATATCTCTCCTTCCTCCATTCTACTTCCCACTGGGGGCAGTTCTTGATGAGATGATCAGTTTTTCCACACTTGTAGCATCCCTCATTAGCTGGCCTTTCAGGAGCCTTTGCCTTGTTGAAGTTTCCCCCTCTAGAGATGCCTTTCTTCCTCATGAGAAAGTTTCTGAATTCTTTGGTGATCATGGCCATCTCATCATCCTCCAGATCTGCTCCCTCTGTGATCCTTAGTGCTAGACTTCTTTCTTTCTTTGGGGCATCCATTTTCATGGTCTGCCTTCTGAGTTCATAAGCAGTAAGGTTGCCAATCAACTCATCTAGTCTAAGGGTTGCCATATTTTTGGATTCCTGAATGGCAGTTATCTTGCTTTCCCAGGAGATAGGTAGAACCCTTGTCAAGATCTTCTCAACCTTGTCTTATTCAAGGATGACTCTTCCAAGAGACTTGAGTTCATTAGTCAAGGTTGTGAACCTTGTGTACATCTCATGAATTATTTCACCTTCCTTCATAGTGAAGTTTTCATACTGAGAGTATAGCAATATACCTCTAGACCTCTTCACTTGAGCTGTTCCTTCATGTGCCACTTGTAGAGTATCCCAGATTTCCTTGGTAGTGGTGCAACTTTGGATTCTACTGTATTCATCTGGGCCTAGTCCACACACTAGCCACTTCTTGGCCGTGGCATTATTCTCCCATTTCTTCAGATCCTCAGCTATGCAGTCAGTCCTAGTTTTAGGCACATCTACTCCTTCAGTAGTTTTCTTCATTGTTGCAAGTGGTCCCTCAGTGACTATGTCCCAGAGTTCATAGTCCTCTACAATAAGGTGATCCTTCATTCTATTCTTCCACCAAGAATAGTACTGGCCGTTGAAGAGTGGTGTCCTTGCAGTTAATTGTCCTTCCCAGTTCCCAGGTGGTGCACTCATCTTGATCTTTTCCTAGGTGTTATTGTCACGACCCGAAATCCCACCTTTCAGACCGTGACCGCGTCTAACGTTGAACCCGCTAGA
>ML295191.1:0-13308 GCA_005239495.1 Nicotiana undulata
AGGAAGAGGGGTGATGTTATTGTTATGCACGAGGGGACATGCCGTGCCGAGTGTTGACATTGTCATATATATGCACGAGGGGACATGTCGTGTCGATTGATATTTATTATTTACACACGAGGGGACATGCCGTGTTGTGATGTTGTGATATTGTGATATATGCACGAGGGGACATGCCGTGCCGATTTGATATTTGAGATTACGCACGAGGGGACATGTCGTGCTCTATTGTTTGATTGAATCCCGGATATTGATAGTTGTTTCTCCGGTTTCTGCTTTTACTTTCCAGCCGCATTCGCACTGTACCGTCGTGAATTAGATGTTGACTTCCTATATCCCCAGCATGTACATTCCATAGCTTATTTTATTGTTTAAGTTCCGATATTATTGATGCCTCGTTAATACTTTTCCCCTATTTGTTCCCATATCTCTTCTAGTTGATCATACTTGTTTTCATTATCGGTTAATTCTTGTACATATATCTGCTTAGACTAGGACAGGTGATCGTATTATGCTAAGTCTAGCCTCGTCACTACTTCGGCCGGGGTTAGGCTTGGCACTTACTCAGTACATGGGGTCGGTTGTACTGATACTACACTGCACTTCCTTGTGTTGTGCAGACCCTGCTACCGGACCCCGTGGAGCGTTCTGAGGGAGATACCTTCAGTCCACATCAGAGCTTCGAGGTATACACTGGCGTCTGTGGATCCCGAGGCTTCTTCCCTTTACCGCTTCATTGTCTTTCTCCTTTATTTCCAAGACAGTGTTGTACTTTCATTCCAGACTTGTATTTAGTATTCTAGTAGTTAGTCCGTGAGATTGTGACACCTCGGTTTTGGGAGTTTACGTTATTTCATGATTGTTATGTTCTTCCTTTCCGCATTCAAGTTTTGTTATTTTTATTTTCGATGTTGGAAAGATTATTGTTGGGAAAAGTATGTTATTGATGTACGGTTAAACGGTTTCCCACTATTATCCCAGTATATAGTTGATTTAGTTAAAGTTGAAAGGTTAGCGTTTTACTTTTTATTAAATGGATTTTAAATTGCTATTGCAAATCATACGTTGGCTGGCCTAGCGGGTTCAATGTTAGGTGCAATCACGGCCTAAAAGATGGAAATTTGGATCGTGACAATAATTTACTTTTGACGAGCTGCTGATAACATTAGCAGATATGTCAAAAAACATTTTTTTTTTAAAAGGAAGGCTTCAGAAGTATAATAGGTTGTTAGATTAACGTACATCCCAATTCAATTGGAGTCTAAGAATCCTACTAGTGGTCTTTGAGTAACGACAAATAGACTATATATGCGGCAAAAAGTGAATTAAAAACGCAATCGTCGTCGTCCAAAATTGGCAGTATACAACCAACCTTTTCTTAATGGAAATACAAACTCTATTCAATGCGTAGCAAGTTATTGTTTTAAAACCTTTGTATAACAATATCCATAATTTCTTCTGTCGCTCCAGCCCTCCCTCAAATTGATTTTGATTATGTTGAAAGAGTGGGGTCGCAGGGGAAGTGGTGTAGCGTTTAATATTCTGATTGTCTCTCTACAAAATTAAATATCGAATATTCAAGTCACTACTTGAAATTTGTTATTTTCCTCAGTAAATTACTCAAATTTAATGTCGCCCCGATTTCGTCACTGTTCATATATATATATAGAGAACGGGACTTCTGCTCTTATATATCAAAAAGTTTAATCATGACAATAATGATACAGAGGCAAAAATACTTCGAGTTGTAAACTTTGAATCACTTCCTTATGGTATCATTTTATCATCTTCTCTTCCCTTTTAAGGAATAATAAAGATTGAAAAGGAAAAAAAGTTAGAAAGAACATATAGGGGGCTTTGGACATAAGAATTGTAAAATTCCAAAAAAAAAAAAAGGTGAAAAAGTTTTTCAAGTGAAAATAGTATTTAAAATTTAGAGTTGTGTTTGGACATGAATGTAATTTTGGGTTATTTTTGAAGTTTTATGAGTGATCGAGCGAAAATTTTGAAAAATAGTTTTTTGAAGTTTTTCAAATTTTCAAAAATTCAAAATGCATTTTCAAATGAAAATTGAAAATTTTATTAACAAACGCCAATTTCAAAAAAAAAAAACAATTTTTTGGAAAAAAAGCAAAAAATTCTTATGTCCAAACGGGCTCTTAGAAACTTAGTATCAGAATATAAATATTGAAATGGAACGACAAACAAATCTCCTATAATGATAGGTCTAACCAAAAGTCGTCTCTCCATCTCTTCTTCAGGGCAATCAAAGAAGAGGACAAACTCTGGTTCAATTCCAGTCGGGAACACATTAAGTGTCGTTAACATGAATCAAACAAGTGTTTTACATAACACGATTCATGAATAATTTGCAAATATCCCACATGATGCACTGCGGTCAAGACTTAAGAAGGTCAAATTAGAAACTCACAGCGGAGTCAAAAGCTGAACGGTTCTCCTCTTTGCGAGGGAAATCATTGTTTACCAATTTATACGTGATTTCTAGACAATTGAATTAATTCGATCTTAAAATAATAAAATAATTGAAAGAATATGCAATACTTAGTCTTGAAATACAGACAAAATAACAGAAACAGTAATTCCGATAGCAGGGCTTCCGGACACAACATCAACGAATCAAAGAGTAAGAAAATAAAAGCTTTGAATTGATTACAGTATAAGTTTGACAGAAAATTTGTGTCCTCTACAATGATAACTGAGCTCACTATTTATATCTGCACCTAGGGAATAAGGTACTAGGATCATGGCCTTCTTTAATGTCAACTATGAGAGCCATTGAAGAGTGTGTAACAATGAACATAAATGACAAATTCCTTGTAACGGACAGTGTACTAAATGTTGTGAAATATTCCCCATTAAATGCTACCGGGTGGGAGGCATATATTGCGTCTTTATGAACATTATTCCTTCTTGTGATAAATGGAACGGTTGTCTTCGGTTTTAACTATCATCTGCCTTCGACTCCACGTGTCACTCTCTTATCCAGTACTTAACATACAATATTTTACCCTATACAGATAGTACCCCTACTTTCCGGTGACATAACTTTGTGCCACCCGGAAGTTGGTAAAAACATTCCTTTTGGCGGGAATTTCTCTATTCCCCTCTGAAAAGCTTCTGACGGTTGATTAGACACACGTCTCTCCGCATTTAATGCCCCGAACACGCGTCATCCAACGATTCAGCATAACTTTTGCTGGTCATCGAGGTAATCATGGCCACGAATTTAGTCGTCTAAACCTTTACTTATACGCATCGATTTCCTTCATTCATACTACATATTTCTCCAAACTCACTTCGTTCAACTTGTATTTTGTTCATCAGCCTTTCTTTAACTCTCTTCAAACGAGAAAAGTGTTTCATTCATCCATAACATACAATGTCTTCTTCTTCAAAAAATACCAGTTCCTCAAAGAACAAAAACAAAGTCGCGGACGCCGCTCCTCCAACAGTGAGCACCATCATCCATAGAAGTCTTGGCACAACAAAAGATTTCGAAGAGAAATTTTCTTCTGTTAGCTCTCGTACATGGGCCGTTAGCAAATGTTCGTCTTCCATCCATCCTACCAGCATTACTGTTGTGAAGGAAGATTGTCGTTGGCGGAGCGGGTAACCTTACACAAGAAAGGTTTTACGTATGTCTATACGTATCCCTTCACTTTCGGGACATTTTCTCTGAGTGGAGAGATTGAATCCGTCAATGAGGAGTTTCGCCTCCGCTGCCAAGTGTGTTTGGTACCATTAAGTCCCTCTCTGTGGAGGATAATTTCTTTCCTCCGGCACTTGTGCCAGGAAACGGGGGAGGAGCTATCTTTAGCTCATGTGATGAACCTTTATACCCCAAGATCTTCCGTGGGGGGTTTATCAACTTCAGCAAGCGAGACCACCATGCAATGCTATCCAGCATGGATGATGATAACGACCAAGGTTGGATGGAATGATTTGTTTCCATTACCACCAGTGACATCATTCCGGTCTCGGCACCTTCCTTCGCAGAATTTTGGAAATGCACTTGTAAGTGTACTATTTGCTTCTACTCTTGTTAAAGATCCTTTTCTCATCATTATTAACTTTTATTACTTTACCTGCCTCAGCGACTCGGTGGGTTCCCCCTAGGGTTGAGGGCTTGGACCAATAGGTCCAGAAAAGTTTGGACATTACGACGCCCGAAACCCGCTCGTGGAAAGAGTTGTCCCTGAAATATGGTTGGCAAGCCAAAAATCATGGTAAGTTTAATTCATCATGTCTTGACCTTTTCTAATGAGAAAGTTATATGATTCTTCTCCTTGTTGAATATAGGTCTACCCCATGGCTCGGTTATTTTCCCCGAGGAGGACATTTTGGTTGATCTTACTGATGCGGCGAGGCTACTGCAAAAATGCTTTTCACAGACAGAAGTCTCCGGGCGTGCTTCTGGTGTATGTTCTTCTTCTTGGAGTCCCCGATCGGAGAACAAGCAACCAAAAAAGGCTTTTCTCCGTGGACGAAGGAAATAATAAGAGGGCGAAGAATGCTGCCCCCCAGTCATCTCCGAAAGTCGTGGTGATGAGCCATCTTCCCAGGACAGCCATGGATACCGTGATGAGAGGGTATTTGCTCCGGTCATATCTATCCGAGGAAAGGTTTTTTCTCTCCCCAGTCCCCAGTTCATGGGAATTAGAGGCAAAATATGATCCCCCCTCAGAAGATATACAAAGGAGGAGGAGCGTTACTCTCTCAGTCTCCACCGAATGCAATTAGCTATCACGGCTGGTGGAGCTTGCTATCTATCTGAAGCCTTTGACTTTAGAAAATATTGGAAAAAGATACATGTTTACCCCAAAAAAAGGGGATAACAATTGAATTTATACGCGGTTTTAAGGATACGTGATATAACTTGTCACAAATTGAGAAAATATAATAATATTGAAATTGATGATAAAAGAAATAAATGTAAACCAAACGAATCGAATAGCCTTGGACCTCGAGTTCGATCACCCTGGAACCAAGAGAAGTTTCAACTGATATAAGAACAGAGTACCAAGATAATGAAAGCTAGAAAAAGATAGTGTATTGCTTTGTATTACATAAATGTGATGTATTTTACAAATGTTTAGATCCCCTTTATATAGTAGGGGAGTCCTACTTTTGGTACAGTTCTAAATAAAGTAAGAAATCTCATGATTGGCTAATTAATCCTTCTATCCTTGATACATGCCGAGATATATGTAATGATCTACGCTCGATCGTGGACATTTCATCTTTCTGTTATCCGGCTCAGCAAATTTCCCTCGACCTTAATTTTGTTCTGTCAGGGGGGCTCGAGCCTTGATGGGGTAACCTTGGACCTCGGTTAGGTATGGGTTCAAGGTCGAACCATAATCTATCACATTCCAGTATCGATCAGTTCACGCAAGGGGTGGGCCCGATTTACCGTATACAGATAGTCCCCTCGTTTCTTGGAGAGGATGACGAGAAACGATATGAACTTGATTTACGTGTAATCTTTCAGGCAAGACAATTTTCACAAGTTAGGCATTCAACTTTTAGAGAAAGAACATAAATGTCCTTCCTTAGCCAATCAATTCATTCGATCATGACCTATTTGACCTAATCTTGCATGCCATGTAATAACATCAACATCATTATTACTATAATAACATTCCATAACACAACGGTCAATATAATAGTTATACGTAGAAGGATTACAATCTAACACAATCAAATCATCATATCGATGTCCAAAACCATAAAATATCATTGTCTAGAGTATTCTAAGACCATTGCAACTAAAGTTCAAATTAAAATCTAAATCTACAGAACAGACACAGAGACTAAGTTTCATCGAATCTATGGAGAATATAGGACATCATGCAACAGCAAAGATCGGCCACCACGCATGTCCATTATGTAAGTGCCTATCCCTTTGACTTCAAGCTTTGTATTATTTCCCACATATACATGCTTTGATCCAGGTGGAACTCGCCGAAACTCTATAAACTCTTCTCTATCACGACTCACATGGTCGGTGGCCCCTGAGTCTACAATCCACACAGGATAAGATTCAGTTAGTAAAATAGTTCTAGAAACATATATATCACTTAGAGATGCATTTTCAAATGCTACCTTTTTCGGCTCAGTGCACTCACGAGCAAAAGGCCCTGGAACTTGGCAATTGCAACACTTCATCTTGCTCATTTTATTCTTCTTGTAGAATTGTTTTCCTTTCTTGGAATTTGACTTGTTTCTCTTCTTGGGGGATCATTTTACAGTCTCTTTACCCTTTCCGTCATTTTTCCAGTTTTCCTTGCGCTTGAAGCTTGATCTATTTGTACCACTTGGTTCTGCCACAAAGGCACCAGGTACAACTTTAGCAACACCAAGCCGCTATGTTTCAAGCTCCACGTGACGGGCAACATCAGCAAAACTTTTGATGTTATCATTGTGGGTCAAGTTATCAGATGTGTGAATACCTAATTTTTGCATTATTTTAACATCTCCTACATTCATTAGTGTTTTGTTATTTTAATTATTTTATCAATTTTTGTGTCTTCAATTGCATATTTCCTATCATAAAATACCAACAACAAAAAAAGATTAGTTCTTCCTTCATTTGTGCATTTTAGGAATTAATTAACGAGTTATTTGATCATATGAATAAGTTGTTTAATTAATTTGTTTGATTTGGTAAGTTTAGTTTAATAAGTAGGATTAAGGAAGAAATTGGGCCAAATTTGAAAGAGAAAGTGGCCAAGAGTGCAAGACAGGGGCTGTTTTAGGAGGATTTAAAACGACGTAGTTTTAAGAGAAAACTACGTCGTTTTGGTTAAGTAAATAAAAATCCATCATGGTCATTCATTCCATCTTAATCGGATGGCCTAAATTTGTCCTCAACCAAAATATAAAAGCTGAAATAAAATTTTTGCCTCATTTTTTAACCCTAAATCCCCCCCCCCCCCATTCTCTCCAGTCGCTGACCACCCGCCCACCGCTAGTCGCTGCCGGCCGAAAATCGCCACCGCCGCCGGCCGGCGTCCAAACCACCCCAAAAATTACACCAAACACTTCCTATCCTCCTCATCTACCACAATCCCATGCCCCAAATCCTTAGAATCCTTCTCAAATGCCGCAAATCGGCAAAAATCCGAAACCCTAGGCCCTCTTTCTTTTTTGAAATTCTTTGCAAACCAAACCATCTCACCCCACAATAGCTACATCAACGGAAAGTGCTCTTGCAGACCTATCTATTGATGCCAACTTCACCCGAAACTCCGTCGACCACCCCACTTCCCGCCGCCGACTTGCCTTCCCCATTTTCGCCTCCGCACCGGCTTCGAGTACGTTTTTATTGCTGATAATGCCAAAACCATTTTTCGGTTTACCATAACTTATGGTTTAGTGTATATCAACAATAAAAGCATGCTCGAACCCGAACCACTGCATGTCGCCATTGTTTTGCCATTACCGAAATCTCGAATATATGGTAAAATTCTAATTCACTGTCCCGTTCTCGATTTTTCTACTTTCTTGGATTTTTTTTGGGATTAAGTTTTGTTTTCATTTATCTCTTGTGTTTAACTAGATCTTGATTACGTCGTTGCTTAGTTTATTTCGTTAGTTATTTCACTGTTAATATGTATTTTCACTTAATCGTCGGTTTGTTGTCTCTAATTGATTGCATTGATATGGTTTACTTTTTGAATAATTAAATGCTGAAATTGCCGTTCTACACGGATTAGAAATAGTTGGAGCAGTTGGATATTATTTTGGAAAAGGTAGAAGGTGAATGATGATAGTAGAGTACATATTTAGTTGCTTTTACTGTTTGGAGCATGTTGTGAGTACATTTACTCCCTTGTTTGGCTGCAAATTTGGTAGAAAGGAATGTCCTTTTCCCCTCTCTTTGGAAAGAATTTTAGTTAACTTCAACCTAACTTTATAGCCTTATACTATTATAAGAGAGGGTTTTTTCTTCATTCCGGGGGAGAAAAAGAAAAAGAGGAGGAAGAAAGACAATTGAAAGGAAAATTTCAGCAATTATTTTTCCTTTGGAAATAATTTAGAAGTGTCTTTAGGTTCTTTTTCTTGGATTATCTTCAAATCTTTTCTCTTAAAGAGTTTCCGGGTTCAAGTGTTTTGAGTTTTCTGTTGTTGGTTGTCCGTTGGATGCTTGCTGCTGATTTATTATAGTCGAGTTTCCAAAGTTTTGTGCAACTTTAAGTTCACCATTGCTGCTTTTGCTTTGAATCTGCAATCTAGATATTCTTCTTAACTTTGTAATGTAGTCTCTTTGAGTTCTATTGGAAATCATGATGCTTGCAGTTCACTTCAATAGCTTGATAATCTTTTTGCATAATCTCTGCTTGAACCATGAGTACGCTTCAGTTATAAGTCTTTATTCTATTTGTAATTAATATGTTGTAAGTTCTGAAATTTGCTTCTTTCTGTAGTTAATGAATAGTTCAAAGTCATTTGCGTTTAGATGTGTTATAATTTTAGTAGTCATAGTTTTTTGTTGCGGAAAAAAAAAGAGAAGAGAGAAATATGCATAGTGATTTTACTAGTGTGTCGTTCTTAATTCAAAGTCATGTAAGGAATTTTGAAGCTTTTCCTTATTTTTTACATGGTGAGAAATATTCACCGATTGTCCATCAATTCACTTATTATTCTTTCTTCTATTATTTTTTGTTTTAGTTTGTGTATTTCAGGTGATTGAAAGCATGATAAGTAGCCTATTAAGTATTTTCTTTGCTACTGCTTTCTTTGTTCAAAGTACCCTTTATGTTCCTGCTTCTAATTTATTTAGATCTAGTTTAGTTTTGTATAATAAATGATTTAAATTCATATGTTGTTTAGTAAGTAATGTTCCATAGTTAAAAGTATACGTATATTTGATTTTTTTTTTTGTAACTAACTAAAAGTCAAATTTTTTAGTAATGGCAAAATAACTTAAATCCTTTTAATAACCAAGCACTAGGAAAATTTTAGGTATAAAAATAAATCTTTTAAAATTTCAAGTTTATATTAGTTTTATCATTTAATTGATAGAGCAATAATAAGAATAAGGTTATAAGTTAATCCAACATCCTTAATTATCCATGTGTGGACTCATTATCTTCAAGTTACAAAGGAGTTTACCTTTTTCACAATAAGAATGAGCTAACATTTTCCATAATTAATTTCGTTTTAACCAATGTCGGGAAGACTCGCTTCGGTATAAAGGCATAAATAAAAATGTCAAGGTCTTGAAGACACGTCGTGTTCAATTTTTCAATTTATTAGAATTTGGTATTTAATTACTTTCAAGTAGGCTCAACTTTTAGGTGCGACACACGAACCAAGGTCGGGGATACTCGTCTCAATTAGTGCAAGCTAGGGTCGGGGATACTCGTCCTAGTTTGAGATCAATGAAGTCATCAACAATAAAGACGGACCTAGGCAAACATGAAAAATCAAAATAAAGCACAGTTTATCCAAATAAAATTAACTCAAGCCAATTTTAGTCAATAAAAGAGACCGTGCTAGAACCACGGGACTCGAGGAATGCCTTACACCTTCTCCCCGGTCAACAGAATTCCTTACTCAGACTTTGTTTTTGCAGACCGATAAAAATGCAGTCAAACCATCCTTTGACTAGGGATTCAAATAAAAGGTGACTTGGAACAACCAAAAATCAATTCCAAGTGGCGACTCTATAAATAAAATAATCCCAACTCAAATTTTTTACTTTAATTGAAAAAACTCGTTAACCCATCCACACATAACATATTATCTTTCGGGGGATAGAAAAAGGGTGTGACAGCTCTGGCGGCTCTGCTGGGGAAATATAAGAATTCGATCTTGTACATTGACTTTATTTTGTTTTTTTTTAATTTTGTATATAATTGTGCTATATTTGGGCCTAACGTGCTGCTTGCCTACTCTTTAACGCTTTGATAGTGTTGAACTGTATTATAAAATATCTTCTTGCGTACCTCTCTAAGTCTTCTGAATACAACATCGGGAATCGCGTATACGTGCCCCATTCGTTGTTGAGATAAAGTTGGTGGGCCTGGGCTCCCGATGAAGGATTATTAGTCACCCATATTTAAGAACGGGGAGTGTCCAGTAGTTAAGCTGGAGAAGTATTGCTCCCGGTACGCTACCCCCTCCCAACTCGAGTTGTCCGCTCGTTTTATGGCCAGTCTAGATACACCTCATCCCCTAAGATTTTTAAAAAAAACCTAGAAGAACAAGCCACATGCCTGGCTATCCCTTGTAGGATCGTTTTGTTGCATCATGTGCATTTGACTTAGCGAAACTCGGCACAGGGGCCGGGTCCGTATAAGGAAGGTATCCATGTTGAGACCACCATGTTCACATATGTGCTACTTGCTACATCATTTGGAAGGCTTGCTTGCATTTGTTGACCGGCTTCAAAAATTAGTTGAGCGAAAAAAATCATACCCCCAGTTTTGTACAAATAATTCGTTTTTACTAAATAAATAAAAAATTAAGTCTTGGTTCGAACTACGCAAGTTCGATTCTCACAATTTCAGTGGGTTAAGTAGGAAACCTTCATCGGGTTCAACCCCTATTTTGCAAGAGTTTCCGAAATCAGTGTGTCCATAATATTTTTCAGTTTTATTTTAACATAATAAATTGATAGTTTTGCTACTTTTTGTCTTTTTCATTATTTTTGCTTTTGCGTTAGATCATGTTTTTCAATACAACCTCAAAAACTTCTTTGGAATTGTTAAAGGCTCTTTTCGTAAATATGGCTAATATTTTTCCATTTGCCCCTATGTAAAACCATTTTTGTCGAAATGGCCTTAGAATCTTCCTCGGAAGTGATGAAGCGCTATGTCCGTACAAAATGGTTATTGTGCTCGTTTTAACAACTTTTACCATTTCATCTTTATTTTAGACGTTTTTGTCGGGACAGCCTTTAATCCTTTCTCGGAAGTGTCTAGGGGATATTTTCGTAAAAATAGTCATTTCGTTTTTGCCGTGTCGTTCTTTGTTTTTGGCTATTTTTTTGCCTAGTCTACCTTATAGTTTTTTTTGTGAAGTATCAAATGGGTGTTTTCGTAAAATATAAATTTTTATTTATTTTTACCCGCTTATCCATGTGTCCGGATATTTTTACCAAGACAACCTTAATACTTTTCTTAGAGGTACTGAAGAGTCGTCTTCATAAAAATAACCATCTTGTTCCCCTCGTCACCTTATATCATTTTATCCTTGTCCGACCATTTTTTCTAGCCTTCCCCCCATAAGAAGTTTGTCTATTCCAACTTAGTGTCATTTTTTTGAGTTTAGATTGACTTGACCTCATATTTTTATTATCTAGGTACGATATGGATTCAGTTAATGGAAGACCTGACAAGAGGCCGAGAGATGAAGAGCACTCGCCGTTTAAGATTGTCGACAAAGTGCCTAGGTTATTGAAGCGATGGTGGAACAACATGGATGGGTTTGAGCAAGGAAAGATCAATGATTATTTGAAAAACTTGGTAAACATCATGGAGATTGAGCCTAAACGAGAACTCATCGAGGCTTTGGTTTATTTCTGGGACCTAAAGAACAATGTGTTTCGTCTTAATGGGTTTTAAATGACTCCTACCTTGGAAGAATTCGCTGAATATACAGATGATGGGAAAAAGAGTCGATTAAAGAAACTTTTGGCTCTCAGGGATGTCACTACTACCAAGTTTCTTGAGTAGATGTGGATCAGCCACACCGAGATAGCACATGTGGCCCAAGGGCAGGTCCGCCTAGATTTCTTGTATGACAGGTACGGACATGAAAGGGGTTTTCAGAATATGGGATGAAACAGGTTAACAAACAGAACCAACGCATATGGCGAGAACACGGACGGAAAGCATTCATTATAGCTTTTTTGGGGTGGATGGTCTTCCCAAGAGAGGATTGGAAGATCAACATTCGGTTATCTAGGATAGTCATAGCCATGATGAAAAGAAAAGATTCCTCCATTCTTCATATGGTGTTAGCAGATATCTTTCGTGCCTCGACCAGGTGCTCGGAAGGAAAAGGTTTCTTTGAAGGTTGCAACCTCCTGCTCCAGATGTGGTTCATGGATCATCTTTTCCGCTGTCCTTATCAGGTAGACCACTGTACTTATTGGGGTAATCACGTATGCCAGTGTGATGACCCAAAAGGTCATCCCTTATTTTTATGTCAAAATGGTGTTTTGACACCTTGAAAACCTCCTTTTATCTCATCTCGTTTTGCGTTCACAACCCGGGCGTATAGCTGGGAAGCCTTTATATGAAAAACTCAGAAAATACTAGCTTTTGCTTTAAAATTTTGATTTAAGTTGACTTCGGTCAACTTTTTGGGTAAACTGACCCGAACCCGTAATTTGACGGTCCTGGAGGGTCCGTAGGAAAATATGGGAGTTGGGCGTATACCCGAAATCAAATTCCGAGGCCCCAAGCCCGAGAAATGAATTTTTGAAAGATATTGCTTTCTGAAAATATAAAGGATTTTAGAAATTTGATTATATTTGAAATCGGGCCCGTATTTTAGTTCCGAAGCCCGGTACAGGTTCAATGTGATAGTTGTGATATGTCTGTAAATTTTGGTAAGAAACGGAAGTCGTTTGATGTGATTCGGATCCGTAGTTGTGAAATTTGATACTTTGGAAGTTTTGGAAATTATCACGCCCCAAAACCGAGGGACACGACCGGCACTCAACCGGAGGACCCCGGTCAAGCGGACCTGGAATTGCGTTTCCTATCCCACGCGTTACCCCATGATTTCAGTATACATTATTCATGTGAAATAGCCATTTAGGCTTAAGCATAAACTTACAACTTGGATTCATTTCTACTTTTTATCATTACCAACATNCTATCCCACGCGTTACCCCATGATTTCAGTATACATTATTCATGTGAAATAGCCATTTAGGCTTAAGCATAAACTTACAACTTGGATTCATTTCTACTTTTTATCATTTCCAACATTTTATACCAAATGCTTATACAATACATACAACATTTACCAACGTGGATCACGATTCCGAACCGTACCGTTACTTACCCAAAATACATATGTACATTACCCACATTGTGTCTACGGAGCCTCTAAGAGTACAAGGGAGTTATACAATACTTGCCAGTAACAAGGCTCCGGCTATACCTTACACAAGTACCAAAGTAAGAATCCGGGAGGAAAGATGGCATGAGCCACACTGGGCCCCGAGAGAAGAGGGGCTAACCAAAATCGCTGATAGGACGGGGAGGAGGCACTACTGTCGGTGTGCTGAAGTACCTGCTATAGAACCACCTACAATCATCACAA
>ML295194.1:324-14821 GCA_005239495.1 Nicotiana undulata
CTAAAACTCAAAATCACTCTCCAAAACCCCTGAATTCAAAACTTAAGGACTTGAAATTCTAGAATTCACTTTAACGCGCCGAACCGGCCTAAACCACTCGGAATGACCTCAAATTTTGCAGATAAGTTA
This sequence comes from Nicotiana undulata, assembly GCA_005239495.1. Lineage (NCBI taxonomy): Eukaryota > Viridiplantae > Streptophyta > Magnoliopsida > Solanales > Solanaceae > Nicotiana > Nicotiana undulata. The sequence continues at coordinate 454 of ML295194.1, forward strand.
TAAATCACACCACGGAACTATCCCCGATCTCGGAATCTAATTCGGACCTCGGGAACATAACATCACTTTCCAAGTCGCATTTCAAATTCTTTAAAACCTCATTTTTTATCCGAAACCACTCAATTCACACCCGTTTTACACCAAATTTACAGATAAGACAAATAATATATAATAAACTTGTTCCGGGCTCCGAAGCCATAACACGGGCCCGGTAACAAGGTTTTCACATAATTATTCACTTTCACATTCCTTTAATATTTCCAGAAAACAATTTCTTTTAAAAATTCATTTCTCGGTCTTGGGACCTCGAAATTCGATTCCGAGCATATGCCTAAGTCCCATATTTTTCTTAGGGACCCTCTGGGACCGTCGAATCACGGGTCCGGGTCTGTTTACCAGAAATGTTGATCAAAGTCAACTATATTCATTTATTAATTATCAAAACTCATTTTCATCAAATTTTCACATAATAGCTTCCCGACCACACGATCGGGCTGCGCACGCATATCGAGGTGAGACTAACGGAGGCTCTCGGATCCTCGGAACACAGATATAGCTTAAATTACCTAAGGTGACCTTTTGGGTTATCACAACTGCGTTCAGTCCTCAACCCCATCTTGGATTCCACGTGTCCTCCTCTTAGTCAACCACGTGTCATATTATATTTTACCCTATACAGATAGTCCCACTGCTTTCTGGTGACATAACTTTGTGTTACCGGAAAGATGGTAGAGACACCTTTTTGGAGGGAATTATTGTAAATTCCTTTGAAGATTTTTGACAGTTGATCAAACGAACGTCTCTCCGCATTAATGCCCCGAACACGCATCATCCCATGATTCAGCACAGCTTTTGCCGATTATCGAGGTAATCATGGCCATGAATTTAGCCACCAAAATTTACTTATACGCAACTTCCTTTTCCTTTGTATTTCACAGTTGCTTGAGCTTCTGATTTGCATCCTTGTTTTCCATCCATTCTCTAATATTCTTCAAACACATAATCTTTTCCTTCTCCTTTTCTAATGGCTTCTTCATCTAACTGTGTTGGTTCTTCGAAGAGCAAGAACAAAACCAAGGATTATATTCCTCCAACAGTGGGTTCCATAATCCTAAGAAAGCTTAGTACTTCGAAGGATATTTAAGAGAAATTTCCTACTGCTAACCCTCGTACATGGGTTGTTAGTCGGTACCCTTTTTCCATTTGTCCTTCCAGTATTCGTGTTGTGAAGGATGACTGCCGCTGCCCTGAGTTAGATATTATTGCTCCTGATCTATCAGAGCGAGTAACCCTTCCCAAGGAAGGTTTTACATATTTTTTCACGTGTCCCTTTACTTCAGGTGCGTTTTCTTTGAGCGGAGAGCTTGATTCCGTGATTGCGGAGTTTTGCCTTCGCTACCAAGTGTGTTTGGCACAGGAAAATCCTTCAGTGTGGAGGATGATCTCCTGCCTTCGGCGCTTCTGCCAGGAAATTGGGGAGGATCGAACCTTAGCTCATATGATGAATCTCTATTCCCCCAAAATCTTCCACGATGATCAACCTTTGCAAGCGTGGCCACCATGCTTTGCTGTCTAGCATGGATGATGCTAACGACCGTGGGTGGATGGAACGGTTTGTTGCAGTTGTCACCAACGTCATCATTCCAACAACAGCTTCATCATTTCCGGTTGCATGGAACCACTCTCGTAAGTTCCTTGTGTAGTATTCTCTTTACTAGATATTCTTCCGTGGTCGTATCATTTCTTCACCCTTAACATGTTTCATCAATTCAATAGATCCCACCGGTGGTGGAAGGTTTAGACCGACGGGTTCAGAAGATCTTAGACATCACAACGTCCGAAACTCGTTTGTGGAAAGAATTGTCCCTTAAATACGGGTGGAAGGCCAAAAATCATGGTAACTTTAATTTACCCTGTTTCCACTTTTTGTATATGAAGAACTTAGTTGAACCCTTATGACTTGTTCAAGAAATTAGGTCTACCCGCGAGCTCTGTTGTTGTCCCCGGGGAGGACATTTTGGCTAATCCTGCTAAGGCAACGAGGCTGCTTCAGGTAACACTTACTCGAACAGGTATCTCCGGGCATGTTTCGGGTGCAAATACTTCTTTACATAGTCCCCGCCCGGAGGATAAACAAACAAAGAGAAGACGTTCCTCCGCAGCCGGGAAAAGAATAAAAGGGCAAAGATTGATGCCCACGAGTCATTTGCGTTGGCGATGACTCCTCCTCCTCCTTCCGGGCCGGTCATAGACACTATGATGATCAATGAGGATGAAGAATATAGTTATAATGGAGCTTCTTTACATAGAAGGCGAGGATGCTCATCATCTCAATTGGATGCTCGGCTTCATAATTAACAGGAGACGCCCTCTTCAAGTGTACCGTAAACATAAGAGGGCCCTCTCATATAAGAACCTTCACGTTAAAGGGTTGGTTCCAGAAGAATCAATGCCCAGAATCTAAAATGCCATGGGGGATCGTCGCCTTCTATGTAACTAACTAACAGTTAGTTAAATGGATCGTTCTGATGGCTTGCCTTAAGGTTTCCCCCGAGGCGTGATTAAGACTATTTCGAGCCTGGACCCTTTTACGTTCGAAGCTCCATCTGTAAATAAGGTCCAATCCGCTGATGTCAATTCCGACACCATTACTGCCTCCTTGGTTTCCAGAGGTATGTTGTTTTTCAGACATGTAAAAGGTCTATGGATGTGACTTCCACCTAGGTGTTTGCCTAACGGGTTGTGGGCTTTAGAGCGAGTTTCATTGTTCGGGGTGTATTATAGTAATCAACACACAATTACCCACTCAATACCTCTCGGTAAGAGAGTGATTTTGTCCAATTTGGCTTTCTCAAGCCCAAATGGGTATTTTACAAAATAATTGATAAATTGCTCAAGTAGGGTTTTACTATATCTAGATTCAACCCTTTAATTGGGACTATCAATCTCTTGATTTTATCCCAAATTCTTGTTAGCCATGTTTTCCTAGACTAAGTCTTTCTTTCTCAAGTAGAGACCAAGTCTAATAGGCTTGGACCAATGTTTGCAACCAGTAATTCTACAGTTATAGCAATAACTATGCTAAATAATACACACTCAACCATAAACAAGCCCTAAATCAAACACCCATTAGGTTCCCACACTAGGATTGTGTCACAACCCTAGCTAAAAATTTAGCTACTCATTGTGGGTAATGAAGAATATAAAGAAGAAAAAATGATAGAACTCATATTGAAAGATAAATAGATGAAAATTCAATGTAAAATCAACAATATAAACTAAATTTGCCTAAGAGAGTAAAAAGAAACGGCTACAGAACTTCTAGTATTCATAACTTAACCTAATTTCGTCAAAAAAATCTATTTATACACATCTAAAATTTCCGGACAAAATTGCCCTTTCGAAGTTCTGCGTCCGCACAATTCTGTGTGCGGTCCGCACAATTCTGTGTGCGGTCCGCACTTTGCTTTAGCTCTTGACAGGAGTTGGTTATGCGGCCTCACAATTCTGCACTGCGGCCACATATCATGAGTTTTGCGGACCGCACATTTGATTTATGCGGCCGCACAATTATAGTGCGGTCCGCAGTTCTTGATGGTCTGGAATTTCCAACTCTCTGAACTTTGACTTATGCGGTCCGTACTTTACACTGCATCACTGTCAATTCTACTTCATGTTCTGCGGCCGCAGATAGAATTTTGTGGTCCGCACTTGAGCCTTTTTGCTTTATTTTTTTCCTTGTTCAAAAGCACTCCTTTTTGAGTTGAACGTGATCATAACTACAATGACGTTGAAGTTACATTCTGATAGCCTAGGGTAAGAAAGATCCCGAGACCCCAACATTTCATTATCTTGAAGTGATCTATTATTTCGACCACGATCAATCCCTCTATCAACGGTGAACTTGTTTGTTGTTCGAAAATTTCTGCCACGCCCTTCGGTCCGTTCATAAGGTAAGAACCGGCCCCTCGAAGTCCCTATCCGCGTTGTAGTCATCCTTTGATTTTTCTTTGCTCTTCTCTCGTCCTTTAACCGATGATGTGGAACCAACCTGGTAATCTTCGATCCTTATCTTTGACTCCTACCGGTCGTGAACATCTGCCCAGGTTGTTGCTTGAAACTCAAGCAGGCTCTCCTTCAGCTTCCGGGAAGCGTCTGAACTCATATTTAATCCTTTGGTGAATGCTTCCGCTGCCCATTCACCCGGGACGACGGGGAGCAACATTCTTTCTTCCTGGAATCGGGTAACAAACTCTCGTAATAATTCAGATTCTCCTTGTGCGATCTTGAATATGTCGGCCTTCCGGGCTTGCACCTTTCTCGCTCCGGAATAAGCTTTAATGAAAGAACCCGTGAGCATCTCAAAGGAATCTATGGAATGCTCGGGCAATAGTGAATACCACGTTAGGGCTCCCTTCATGAGAGTTTCGCCAAATTTCTTTAGCAACACAGATTCAATTTCGCGAAAAGCTAAATCATTTCCTTTCATCGTCACCGTGTAGGTAGTAATATGCTCATATGGATTTGAAGTTCCATCATACTTTGGAATTTCAGGCATTTTGAACCGCTTCAGGATTAGGTTTGGTGCCGCACTCGGTTTGTACAACAATTGAATATATTTCTTTGAGTTCGAGCCTTTCAATACTGGTGGTGCGCCCGGAATTTGATCCATGCAAGCGCTACTTCCCTCATGAACCGTAAAAGCTCATCTTTGAATGATTCATTCTCGTTGTTAAGACCGAATATGCTTCCCCAGCCCCATCGGAACTGACTTCACCCCTGGGAGTGTTGTATCGACTCTCTGTGTTGTTTGTTCTACGAGGACAGCGAGAGGAATTTGATCTCCTCTGCTTGCATTGTTTGAGGCCCCCAATAGTGCCTGCTTCAATTCTGTCATAACTCGATCTTGCCGCGTGAGATGGCCTAGAATGATTGCCTGTTGCTCTTGCAGGATCCTCACAACATCCGCTACATGCTCCATTCAACATCATCGGGAGTAGTCTCCCGAACCCGTCAAGGGTACCGTTTTTCATACATTGGCGTGGCGTCACTCCCCTCATTGCGAGTGTCACTAATTGAGTCCTCGAAATGAGGCTAATCCCTTCGAATTTCAAGGTTGTTTGCATCGTTAACAGTGATATATGCCATTTTTTGTTATTTTTTCTAAGATAAAATAATCAAAACACGTTAGTAAAAAGGGCAAAGATCAATTTAATTACACGGTTGTCTAGGCCCCACGGTGGGTGCCAAGTGAATTTATACGTGGTTTCTAGATAAGTGAACTAGTTTGATCCTGAAATATACAATACTTAGCCTTAGAATATGGATGAAACAACAATAATGATAATTCCGTGAACATTGTTTCAGGGAACAACAATGATGAAATCAAAAAGCAAGAAAGTAAAATTGTATAAAGCTTTGTATAGAATATGGTATATGTTTTGCCAGAAAATTAGTGTCATTTACAATGGAAATTGAGCTCACTCTTTATAGCTATGTCTAGGGAAAATGGTCCTAGGATCATACCTTCCTTTAGTATCAATTCCGAGGGTCATTGATGAACATGTAACGGTAACGGACCGTCGCTCTTAATATTGTAAAATATTCCCTAGTAAATACTATCGGGCGTAGAGCATTTAATACATCTTTATGAACGTTATCCTTTCCGGTGACAAGCGACGTGACAACGTTCAGCCCTCAGCCCCATCTTAGATTCCACGTGTCCTCCTCTTAATCAACCAAGTGTCATATCATATTTTACCCTGTACAATTTCATTCGATAGAGTGTAAATTCGACTATCTTTAAACAAAAATAGAAAGAAAAAAAAAGACTAGTGGACTTATTTGCAAAATGCAACACATTTTCATTTACTAATATTTTTTGAGATCTGAGTCCCCATTCAATAATTATTCTTATTCCAATAGAGAATTGTCCTTTTTGTGCGAGGGCGAGGAGACCGGGGAACGAAGGTGAGGGGGTGCGTGTGAAGTACTAGTACTATTACTACCTCTCCTGTCCGAGTTCTCTAAATCTTTTTTTTTTTTTTTTGAGAAATCAGAAACTCACAAGGGAATTATGCTTTCAGCTTAGCTTGCTTCGCAATTTCCTTCTTCCCTTTAAATTATAGTAACAAGATTTGGATTTAGGTTTGTTTTTCTAGATCTTCGTTGTTAATTATATAGCGAGAACGAGTTAGTGAAAGAGCGTAAGTGAGAAAATGGAGGAAAGTAGGTTGTGTCAGTGGACTGTGATTCGATCCGTATTAGCCATTCTTCAATGGTGGGGTTTTAATGTCACTGTTATTATCATGAATAAATGGATCTTTCAGGTGAGTGGTTTTTCCCTCTTCACATCTCGTTTGTTCAATTCCTTATTTGTCATGTGTGGATTTCTTCTCAATTTTCCTGATTTTCACTTTTCTTTATCTACTGATCCTGTTTTTATTTATGTATTTGAATCATATTGATTTATGGTAGCAGTGATTTTTCAAATTACAATTTCGTTAGTACCTCATCGGGGTATTGATATCAGTAAATGCAATAACCATGTGCGCGAAACTTGGACTCAACACAGTGGTTTTTAGGCTTGGTGTTCAAACCAAGCAAAGTTGTAGCACGATCTTGCTGGCAATTTGTCTTTGTCTGTAGAGATTAAACCGGAGCTAGCTTATGTTTTGTCTGTATCTCCTTTGTTGAATAAAATTCAGGACAAGATTCCAAGTTTATCTCTTCTTATTTTTAGCTACAAAGTTGTTCTTCTTTTGTCGTTTGTATTGCTGAATGATCTCCTTTCCTCATTTCAAGTGGTGCCAATTTTCGGTTGATGAGCATTCCTTAATGGAATTTGAGTTCTTGTTTTTGTGTGTTGGACTATCTGAAAAATATTTATTCATGAATTTGCTTAAGTGTGATACTGTGATGGGTGGTAGCGAGAAATGAAAGTACTCCTACTATTTGCCTTATCTGCAAATTTCTATTCGTTGTTTGCTAAAGCAAGTATCCTTCTTTCTGGAGTAATATTAAGTGGTGGTGGGATAAATTAAAAGAAGTATGAATGGAAGACAAGATTTCAAATAGTGGTGTTTAACTGGTAGGTATTCGTGCTTGAATGCGGTATACAATTTTACGATGACTAGGGTTGAAACAGTAAAAGAAGGAACAACGCATAAACCATCCCAGAATGACTGATAGGATTGACTGTCCTTAAGGGTTGTCATTTGTTATGCGGTCCTCATTCTTCCTGTGGTTCAGAGTATTGTTTTAACCTTATATTAGCTACACTTTTGAGCTTAGCACCAAAAGAGGCACATAGAAATGCATCAATTATATCGCCTTCCCCCCCGGAATAGAATATGAACATATGATCCTCCTCAAGCAATGAGCACGACAGAGTCGTGGATTGAATTTCCTGCAATCATAACCATGAACATCGTCTCCTCAAATTGAAGAACACTTTCTTCTATAACATGGTATCAGACTAGCTTGCACGCACCTCAAATAATTTCACTGGGTACCTGATACCTCCCACTAGTATAGTTACTAGGTAACTCTCAACCAAGGTTTAGAAATATGTGAAGAAATAACCTAGTATTTTTGTCTCCACTATGAGTTGGAACTTGAGTCCTCGTGATTCTCTACCCACTTCATTGACCACTAGGCTCCACCAAATTGAAGAACACATAAATCAAGACAAAATGGAAGCCACTTTCTTGTCTAAAGATATTTTTTGCTTTTTTGCTTTATCTTTAATAAAACTTTATATGCTTTGCTTCGTCTATGGCTGGTCAACACTAGCTACTGGTAATTATCAAATTTGTGGAAATGAATGTTGGGCGGCTAAGTTCCAGTATGTCCACATGATGATGTCACGCAAAATGTTGATCTTTAGATGGATGCCTGATCATAAAAGATGATCACATTCGAAAGAAGGTGCAAATAACACACATTGAGTATAAATGAGAGATAGTTGTTTAGATGGTTTGATCTTATCCGGCATACATATCGAGATGTACCCGTTCGTAAATGTGAAATCATGATGGCTGAATATTTTGAAAGGTGGACGAAGTAGACCAAAAATCACCTTGAAGGAAGTTGTATCAAAGTATTTACTATTACTTCGAATCCATGGATACTTTAGCAAAAATTAGGGGGAAAAGGGGTTGCTCGGTGCACGAAGCATCCCGCATTCACGCCGGATCCTAGGAAAGGACGCACATCAAAGGGTTTGGTTTTATGTAGGCAGCCTACAACAACGAAAAAGAGAGATCTATATTGGCGATATCAACTAGTTGAGTTTAAGGCTCAGTCTTGGCTCAGTCTTGATGGCATGCTTATAGTAGTGCAATATAGAATTAATGGTTGGGGAATTTGTAGAAAGTATAAAAAATAGAGTACTTCTAGGGTTAGAGAACTTAAATTATAATATATTGGAATGGGATGAGTCTAAATGGAGTGAAATGGATAGTGGCCAGCCCCCTCAGCTTGGTATTGAGGCTTTAGTTGAGGTTGCTGTAGTATCGATATTTCCAGAATGTACTTTGCTGTATTTATGATACTCCTGGAGCCAGTTTCATGGCAGGGTGTTGGAGATTCGATGTCAAATTTCTCTAAGGTGGATTGACATCTGATTATGTTTTAGGCTGTGATTATCTTGTAGTCCTGATCAACTGTGAAGGCTTCCATTGTGTACTATTCTGACTGCAGTAATCTGTTGGTTTGCTGCGGTCTATCAAGTGTTGCTTGTCGTGAAGCAATCCTAATTGGTTACTGAGGACTTGAAAAGAAGCATTTCACTTTTAGAGAGGTATAGCCTGCATGAACATTTCCTACATGCCGAAGCAGTTTCAATTCTAAGCTCCAGACTTTTATTGCCATGCTGAAGTTGTGACATAAAATTCAAATATCTTCATCTAAAGTTAGTTGGAGATGGTGCATGTTCTAGATGTTCAATAATTTGTACTTAATTATCTTGTGTTGTTGGAGATATTGTTATCTCTATTATCTCTTCCATTGTCAAGTGTATGAGTTATGGTTTGAAGAACTAATAATATGTTGATCTTTTGTCCTTCGCAGAAAATGGATTTTAAGTTTCCCTTGACAGTATCTTGCATACACTTTATTTGCTCAGCCATTGGTGCATACTTGGTGATTAAAGTGCTAAAGCTTAAACCTCTTATTGTGGTTGACCCTGAGGATCGCTGGAGAAGGATTTTCCCCATGTCATTCGTGTTTTGTATCAACATAGTGCTGGGCAATGTCAGCCTGCGCTACATCCCTGTTTCATTTATGCAAACGATAAAGTCATTCACCCCTGCAACTACAGGTGATTTTTGGGTAGAACAATTATTATTTATTAGTAAATAATTTATGAGACAAGCTTGTTGTGAAAAATGTAATAGCACACAACAAAAGTATTTAGCAATTCTTATGTTTCGGGATATGGATTAGTGAATCTTTGAAGCCCTTAAGTCATATTACAAACTTTTACATCTCATTGTGCTGATTTTTCCATTTCTTTCCCTTCTTACAATGGAGGACATCTGACTGCCATGTCTTTGGAACAGTTATTTTACAGTGGCTAGTTTGGAGCAAGCATTTTGACATGCGGATTTGGGCTTCTTTGATACCCATTGTTGGAGGAATTCTCCTCACCTCCATCACAGAGCTAAGTTTTAACATGTTTGGATTTTGTGCTGCCTTATTTGGTTGTCTGGCTACTTCCACAAAGACTATTCTTGCAGAGTCTCTACTGCATGGTTACAAATTTGACAGGTAATGACCCCTCTCTCTCTCTCTCTCATATACTTACTTTTCCACCCTTTGTTAGGAAGTTTCTGAGACCGATTTTAATTTCCTTTTCCATGGGAGAAACCACAGTCTAGGTGGGGAATCCTGTGGTTCCTACTAGTTTACTTGTCACCAGGAAAGAAGAGATAGATATGATAGTTCCACTGCAGGTTTCATCACCTTGTTGATGCTTTTACCTTGGCATATTATCACAAAATAGTGAACAAGCTAAAAAGGGGGAGATGACTATCTTAATCCCTCCTATCTGGATTCCAACAAGATATAGGTCCTATGATGACTTTAGGCCTTAATTTAGAATGAAATTGAACCCGATAGAAAAATTTTGCAACTCATGATCAGAAAAATTACTTTTGTTTTTTACATGGAAAAAGAATATCACATAAAAAGGAATAACGAAGGAACTCAACCTCTTTATTTTTCTTTTTTCGGAACACTCAGTTTGCTAATCCTAGTCTATTCCTAGCCTTTTAGAGGATAATATAAGTACTAATGAAAAGAATATTTAAGATTATAATTTAACACTGTGAGGGAAAGACAGGGAGTCTGCAGTTATTATTAAATTATGTGTGTTTCATTTATCTCTAGAATTTTCAGCAGGTTCATTATAATTCACCAGTCTAGTTGGAGCCAGATTTATGCTATCCATTTCTATTCTGTAGTTTATTTTCAAAACTCACATTGTATTTCAACTCAAAGTATAGGCTTATGGCTTCTAAAACCTAAATCCTTGTTTACACAAAATCTTGCAAGAAATATAACTAGGCATTATCAGAGTTGGAACTTGCAATGACAAGTTAACGGTTTGTTCATCAGTTTGGTTCATTTTATTTTCATATGCTTTCTTTGTCATTTGAAAGGGCTGTAATCCTCTTGAGTACAACTTCATAATCAAAATTTGTATTTACCTATCAACAGTAAAAAGAAAAAGAACAGAGTTGGGGAAGTTGTACGTGTTCATAATCAACAAAATTTTCTTAAGATTTTGGACACCGCTCTTAATTGCGGCAGCATCATTTTTACACGTAATGTTCATTTACTTTTATATTTTGTAGCATAAACACGGTATATTATATGGCTCCTTTTGCCACAATGATCTTGGCGGTACCAGCTTTACTACTGGAAGGCCCTGGAGTAGTGGCATGGTTGCAGATGGGTCCCCCACTTCTTTCATCCTTCTGCATTATTTTTGGCTCTGGCGTGTTGGCTTTTTGCCTCAATTTCTCTATCTTCTATGTCATTCACTCAACCACAGCAGTCACCTTTAATGTCGCTGGAAACCTTAAGGTACAAGCTATGCTCTTATTTTGTTTATTAATGCTTATGGTTAGTTTCTTCTATGAAAGTTATTCATATATACATTTTCAGATTCATGCATAGCCAGAGCTAACAATTTTTAATGCCCGCGCATTTACGCTTTTAATAATTCTTGCCTGTTAGCTCAATTGATTTGGCATATTCAATTGCATTTTGGTGGTTTGGTGCATTAACATTGCTAAGCAACATGAATTTATTGATCTCATCATGACACCTATGCATGAATACATGTGCCAAAATTATCTCTGGGACCAATATGAGCATATCTTGTAGGACGTTGCTTTTACTTGATCTCATCAACACTTAATCAGATGCTGACAAAGTAGAAATTTGATTCATCACTTCAACCTATGAAAGTGAAAATACAGATTGAACTTTTCAAATCAAGTTAATCTTGAGCTCGCTTTGGTTGTATGTTAAATAAGACAATTCAAACAAATAGCTCATGAGTTGACCATTTCAAACACTGTCCACCTAAATTGTCTGCTTCTGTTTTTGATGTCACTACGTTCCTTACTGAAGTCACGGCATCTGGATCTGTTATTGTCTTATGATCGGGAAAACTGTTGTATTTTATCAACATGATTGACTTTCAGTTAAAAATTCTTGTGAATATCTTTGCAGGTTGCAGTTGCTGTAACTTGTTCATGGCTTATCTTCCGAAACCCAATCTCAATGATGAATGCTGTTGGATGTGCTATAACGCTTATCGGATGTACATTCTATGGGTACGTGAGGCACATGCTCTCACAACAAACTCCAGGCACTCCTCGGACACCTCGGACCCCAAGAAAAAGTATGGAGTTTGTCCCTCTAGTAAACGAGAAGTTAGAGGATAAAGTTTAATGCCAGGTGTGCTTGAAACAGGAACTAGGTAAAACTTTGATATAGAAGAGAAGTATAAAGAAGAAACAAATCGTTCATTGTTGTCTAATTTACCGTTTAGGTTTATCGAATTCCGGATCTCTTATTTAACTTAATTACTACTATTTACCTTCATCCCCTGCTCCGAATTGGCTAGATTTGGTATTTGTTTTTGCGCATAGAAGAGAGGCACAGAGAAATGATTATTTCACTTTCAATGTTGGCTAGTATTTGGGTTCATAGTTTACCCACAAACCTTTTGTTGTTTTTAGTTTTTGTCATGGAAAAATAGTGAAAATCGGTTTTGCAATCATTCTTTTCTCTCCAACAAACATTGGAACCAAAGGATTGTTGTATTCTTTTCCCTTCAGTTTAACCATCCTTGTATTTTGTGTCAAGTAATTATTTAACTAGGCAAATATTCAGCACAAATAACAAGTTTTCAGTAAGCATTAGATATATATAAAATTACAGAACAGAAGAGAATTTCTTTAGGGAATGCTACATTAGAAGTAGTACTGAAAGATTTCTACACAAATTATTAGTGAGTGATATTAATTCCTAAACTAAGCTGAATTAAGACTAGGCCAAGAGCCAGAAATTCTTCTGCCATCTAGTGCTGATAAGGTATCCTCCCATGCCTTTGCTTTGCTTCCTTACTCCAATTGTCAAGCAATCCAATGTGTTGATGCATTGTTCTACAAATTCCTCTTCACTGCTTGGCCCACACAGACTGTAATAGTAGAGTTGCAAATTAAAAAAAAATCCATCGAAAGTTCGAAAGTTAGTATTTTTCTGACTTAAAAATGATAAATATACCAGGTAAGTAGATGAGAGGGCTTCTTCTGACCCAAGACTAACACAGAGACCTCCAGCTTCTTCACTTGGCTAATTACAGTTGCCATCTTTGGTCCTTGTATTACTAGTGCTTCCACTTCAACCTTTTTTTTTTTTTTGAAAAAAGAGAAATTGACAATAGGTCATATTACTAACCAAAGAATTATGTCAACTTGTTTGATAACTAGAAAAAAGAAGGCATAATAGAAAGAGGGAAAATGCAAAAGCCAGTGGAAGAAATTATTACTACTGTATTGTTTGTTTGGTTGAGAGAAAGAAATAAAGGATCTGAAAAGGAAAAGAAGAAACTGTCACTAGTAATGATTTCCCTCCTTTATTATTGTGTGCATTTGAAAGGAAAAGAAACAACAGAAAAATGCATTGAGCAGTGAGCACAGAAGAGAGAGAAAGAGAGGAAAATAGATAGACAAATCTTCCCTCCTTATTACTTCAGCAGCCACCGGAAAAGGGAAAGGAAAATTAAAAGAAAAGATAGAATTTTTTTTATCTATCAGACCAAAGCCCCCTCCCAAAAAAACAAAAAGAAGCAAATTCAAGGAATTTATACTGTAGTAGCAATCTTTGGTTTATCCTGATATCAAGGGACATTGTAATATTAAACTCACCCGAAAAAAACACCGACAATACGTTACTCCTACTAATCTGAGATACAACATTTTTGACTTGCTCGAGTGCTAAGCACACTCCATTAGTCACCCGGTGAAGAATTTTTGGAGTTTTTGGAGGAAAGAATGCCCAGAGGAAAACAACCTCTCTACCCCATGGCGGGTAAGGTCTGCATTTACACTACCTTCCCCGTACACCACCAATGAGATTATACTGAGTTGTTGTAGTTTTTTTTTTCTTTCAGAAAACAAGCACTCTTAGAAAACAAAACAGAAATTAATGTTACCTATTATTCACTATTCAAAATAAAAATAAAAATTTACTACTGTTTAACAAGAGCCAAGAAAAGGGACTTACTTCAGGTTTACAAGCTTTACAAAGAGATCCAAGAGAGCTAGCAAGATGAGCAGCAGATGAAGATGAATCAGGTGAAGAAGAAGAGGGTTTACTATTATTAGAAGAATGTGGAACAATGTGAAGTAGAGTTAGAATATCTCCTTTATTAGTAACATGTGTAAGTGCCCACATCATAGCATGTTTACTATGTGAACTCTGATCCACAACAACCATTACTCTTTTCCTCATTACTAAACCTCCACCATTATTTTGATAGCCATTTCCTCCACCTCCACACATATTGTTCAGCTCCTCCATTTGTTTCCAGTTATAACTCTGAAATCCTCCACCATTTCCACTCCCACCACCCCATCTTCTTGATGTTGATTTCCACCCTTCTTTCCCACTTAGTTGCCTCAGAAATGAACTTGAACTCATTGTCATTTTCTTCCACTTTCACCACTTAAGGTTCATGTATTTTTCATTCAACACAAGAAAGTGCTGAGGGCTATTTGGTGATGCAAAAGATACGGTTTTTTATGTTTATTTATTGTTGCTAGCTTGTTTTGGGGGGGGGGGGGGG
>ML295194.1:15012-26490 GCA_005239495.1 Nicotiana undulata
TTTTTTTTTTTTTTTTTTTGCTTTTATGGCCTGACCCCGAATCTTTTGTACAATTTCCTTAGGCCAAATTATTACTGGTACACCCCCATTTTGTTTGTATACAGTAGTACTGCAGTATTTGATTAGAGGTAGAATTTCTAAGAAGAAAAAAAAAACAAAGAAAACGTTTTTCACTTAATAAAAACTATTCTTTGATTTTAAATATATTATAATAACTTGATAATTAAAACAATGTTATTAAGGTAGAATAAAAAGTTTTATATTAAAGGGTTTCAAATAATGAAGGAGGAAGTAGTGTTCATCGTCATTTATGATGTTGAAATTAAGTAAGTGTCATTTTAGATCTCTTTTACGTAAATAAAATCTATATAAAGAAGAATGTAATTTACAGATTAAATATGCAATATAAAATGGGGTTGAGGATGTACTGTATATGTTAAATAATTTGTCGCAAATAAGAAATAGAATGAAAAGGGACAAAAAATTTGAAAATAAGAAATTACGACATGATTTTATTAGGGGTCGTTTGGTACAAGGTATAAGAAGGTATGTTGTTGGTATAAAATTTTAATATCACCTTAACTCTTTGTTTGGTTAGCAAACCTGGTATAAATTATCCTACGATTAAAATTAGTACCGGGATAACTTATACCTGGTAATTAGTACCCGGATAACTTATACCTTCTTAGAAATTAGGCAATTGTCGTTTTTAATACAACATACCAAACAATGAATAAAAAATAATATCATAATAACTAATCTCAACATAATTTATCCCGCTTCAAACCAAACTACCTCTAAAGAATTTGTACAAATTGTGCACTGCTCGATGTAATTAAGGTGGTTGAAGTGAGATGTATAATTTAAATGGATTATGATCCGATCTGATATAGCAAAGGATTATCACCTTCCTAGAGATTGTTAAGGAACCAGACTAATATTATTTTAAGATACTATATTGCAATTAGGTATTTTTAGGCAAATCGCAACTAGGTACTGAAATTAATAATTTAATTATATACTATACGATAAAATGTCGCACTGCTGATATAGTTTAATCAAATATACCATGTTATTTACATTATCTTCATATTACCAACTCACGCTTACTCTAAACATTTTTGTGCAAGTAAATATTTTTTTTCGTTTCACTTTCTTTTTTGTGTGTTGTGTTCATGATTGATCTTGACTATATTCTGATTTCTGATCAGCCTTATCAAGAAGATCTTTGTCCGTGTTCTCAATTCTGAACAATAGAATTGTCGTTTGCAGCCTTTGCCCTGTTGAGTGTTGTCAATACCACATTTTCTTGCATAAACAAATTAAGTAAGTAAATACTTTAGTACTTTACTTTTCATCAAGTCTAAAGATGTAATGATTTCAACAAATGGTAGTAAAGAGGAAAATTTTACTCAAAGTTGCTACTGCAGTTTATATTACCTTCTGGTTGAACTTTAGAATGTGTCAAATTTGATTATGGGCAAACCAATTTAATTAAATGCTAATTGCATTTTATTAATACCTCTACTACTATAGGCACCTCATTATCAACCTGTAAGACAATTAATTAAGAACATATTATCAAGTAAGTAATATGCGCAAATCCTGTTCCGCTGCTTCGTTTTTGTTATTATTATTATCTTATTTTTATTACCATGAGAATCTTCTTTAACGAGTTCGTAAAATTTTCAAACTTACGAAACATCTTTAAAGCTAGACTCATTTGCCCTGCATTTTCATACTTATAACTCAGACATGAGAAAACAAGAATGGGAAAATGAACATTCAAAAAAGATGAAAGTGAATGGACCACACCACCCCCAAAAGACAAGAAACTGAACAGCTTCGGCTTCTCTTATGATATATATATATATATATATGCTATCGGTGACCATTTGTGCATACAGTTACGGGTCATTTGGTTTGATACGGATTATGCTGAGATTAGTTATTTTGTATTATTTTTTATTTATTATTTGGTATGTTGTATTAAAAATGATAATGCATAATTTCTAAGAAGAATATATAGATTATCTTGGCACTAATTATTCCACCCCCTACAAGGTATAAGTTATCTCGGTACTCATTTTAATTTCGGGATAACTTATACTCCTACTAAATTTGCTAACCAAACAAAGTATTAAGGTGATATTAAAATTTTATAGCACTATATCTACTTATACCTCATACGAAACAACCCCTTGGAAATCAATTTTTGTCACTCCACTCTTAATTAAGGGTGTTTTTGTTTAGACCGCCGAAAATATCTTTTAGCAAAATAATTTTTTATGTTACTCTCCTTAGTCTCACCTCCCCCAAATACTCAATATTTTTAGGACTCTAGCTATTTTCTTCAAGAATTTAATTATTATTCTAAATAACACAAATCCAAAAGAACTAATGTGCTGCTTTACTTTTTTACGTAAAAGAAATGTTGAAATTTGTGCTCCATAACTAAAAAGAAAAAATTAACATTAGATATTAATTATGAAGCAAGATATGAAACTATTGTTCAAATCTTGTAGTGGACAACTTATTTTTTATATATATTTGTAGCAATCTAATACCATGATTTTAGTACTTGCATTTCGTTTCGTTGTGAATATTAAAGAATACTAAACATGTCATGTTGTAATCTGTCTTGTTTGAGCACATTATATCATATTATTTTAACAAAATTCTTACTATCACTTTATTTTTATCTGAAAGTCAAATATGTCTTATTCATCACGTCATTTTTACGCAAACTCTTTTTTCTTTTTTGTCTTTTCTTTTGTAATATTTATTATTTAACATTATTATACTATCATATAATTTTTGATTAACTTAATAAATAAATTAATGTCTTTCTTATTATCCTATTATAGTATTTAATAAATATAAATATTTTATTCTTGAAATTTGGTATATTTTTATGCGTGTATCCTTTTACTCATAAATTTTAAATCATTTAAATTCGTCAATATTATATATATATATAATTAATTTTAAATTAATTTAAGGTATAAGTATCCTAACATTACCTCTATTTTCTTATACATTCTCTTCCCTACTATAAAATTAATTAGTTTTTATATTATTGATTTACCTATAACCAAAATAATTTCATTTTTTTAATTGTAACTTTGAATTAGTCTAAAATATTAATACATAACTTATTTGATTATTATGTTCCAAATCTTATAATGTGTTCCAAATGCAGTTAATTTTTTTTAAGTTATAAGATACAAATTTATTTATTTTCATTAATAAAATTACCTATATTAGAATTTTATTTTGTACTTTTAAAATTTTATTTTAATCATAGTAAAATATTTTATGTATTTTTTAACACATTATATCTAAATATTATAGTAATGTTTTTACTTTCCTTTTATTTCTTTACGTGGTATTTTCCAAAAACATTTATGAAAAGAAAACTCATCTCAAATTCAAATAATTCTTATAATTCATTTTCTAAATTAGACCGCATTTTCAAAAAATTACTCTATGCATTTTCTTTTTTAGTTTTAAGATAAAAATTTAATTTTAATTTTAATTAGTAAAATTACATATATTTTGAAATTTATTTTGTATTTTAAATTTTATTACTATTTTTATTATTTTTATTTTGAATAATTCTTTTAAAAAAAAGATATATCTTTGTGTTTGAATTACCCTATAATTACGGTATTGCTAATGTTTAAAGGCCTACTAAATGATAATTACAAATAAGTATGATTAACTCTAGATTCAAAATATAAATTTTATTTTTAAGTTAAAAGTTTTGATATATCAATATGATAAAAATAAAGAATATTTCTTGGCATATAATATTATCCCTTATATGGTAATATTAAAATTGTAAATATCCTAATTATTTCTATAAAAGGAATAATATTGTATGAATATTCTATTTCATATATAGATATAGCTACACATATACATATAAATATAAATTTAAATATTGATATATAGAATAGATTTGTCTAAGATTTATTAAACTACTTCCATTAATTATGTTTCTATTTATAATTCAAATTTTTATTGTTGTCTTAAAATTGCCAAGTGGCTTCCTTTTAGCTTGCCACTTGACTTAACCACATGCTTCACTATTCTTCTTTTAATATAATATATAGATATAAATATCTCAAATTAGAGGAAAGATCTTATATAATAAGGTAGGAGATATTACAGCGCAAAGATTATCTTGTTTTTTTTTTTTTTTTAAATATATAAAACAAATTATAGTCATTACGGAATGGAAAACTTGTGTTGGTACGGTGCGTTTCTCGCATTACGTGGGTTTGAAAAATTAGATAAGAAGATTTTCGTTCAATGTTTTGTCATGTTCGAATTGATTACTCAAATTTGAAGTGAAGAATTTAAATTTTGTGGGTTAAGAAATCTAATCTATTTAAATTATTGGATTCTAAATCAATAAATTATATATATTTGATATATTTTTTAAAATAAATATACAATTTAGACAAAAACTACGGTTTCAGTTGAACTCTCAAATTTTCTCAACAATAAAATTACTACTCAGTAAAGTCACTTACTAATTTTACCCTATAAAAACATCCAACTAAACAAAAGTCTTCCAAAAAGTAACTACGGTCGTTGGGGGCCCCGCATTAATAAAAAATAAATATGTACATGTTTACTTGTTTACTATATTTAAAATAAAGTTTTATTTTTTATTTGTCCACTATATTAAATTAAAAAACACAATTTTTTTCTTATTTTATCCTTATCATTAACTACTTATTTCCAAAGTTATTTTCTAAGACCTTTAAAATACTATTAGTATTAGAGGTTATATGGTACAATAGTGAAAAGTTCAAAATGAAAAAGTAAAAATGAACGGAGGGAGTACAATTCTTATACTCTCAATGCAGCCCCCGACCCCCCTAAAATTGAAAAGTGAAAATTGAAAATACTTTAAATGGAAATACATTAAAATTGGAAATACATTAAATTAAAATATATAAAAATTGAAACTACGGTAAATGGCATAATAACTTAGTAGGAAGGTATGTCGTTTCCAGATACACCAAAATCATTATTATTGAGTGAACGGGGCCGAGGATTGTTGTGGTTGTGAGTGTGGATATTGTTGACTTCTTTTATACATTATTCGTTGTTGTTCTTGTCGCATAAATTCACGACGAGTCGGATCGACAATATAATCCATATCCATCATTAAATATTTATTTTCTTCTTTCGATTAACAAGAATCATGTCGAAAAGATGTTGAACGTGCATTCGGAATTTTGTAACAACATTTTGCAATTGTTGCAGGCCCCTCACGTTTTTTGGCAAAAGAAGTCTACATGATATAATGACTACATGTATTATACTGCACAACATGATAATCGAGAATGAGCGTGATCTTAATGCACCAATTCAAGATGATTTGGAAGGTCTACCTCCAACAGTAGAAATAACAGTAGATGAAAATCAATGATTTCAAGAATTTTTAGCTCGACATAGAAGAATTAAGGACAAAGATGCTCATTTTGCATTTTGTAATGCATTAATAGATTATTTATGGGAGAATACTAGAGGTTGAAGTTGAATATTTATGTAGTATTTCGAATGAATTTTATCGCTATGTATTGTGTATTTAATTAATCTTGTATCACAATGATTTCACTTTTATTTGAATTATTAGTTAATTTATAATAATTGGTTACAAATTTTATTATTTAAAATTTATGGAATTGTTTTAATGGAAATTATAAATTAATGAAAATAAAAGATAGAATTTATTTAATAGAATTTAAAAGAAAAAATTGAAATGAAAGATAATAATATAATATAGAAGAAATGGAAGAATATAAAAAAAAATATTCTATTTTTGGGGGGAAAATGAGGAAATGGTTGGAGTAAGTCGTCCCCAAAATGAAAAAATTCCCATTTGAAAACCAAAGTATGGTAAAGGTTGGAGATGGCCTTACTCGAAACTTTTTCCTCCCAGTTACTTTTAGGTGTTATTTGGTTCGAAATAAGATTATTCCTATATCATAATTTCATATTTTATACCATGAAATAAATAATATCAAAACTTTGGTATAAAAGTTATACCAAATTTACCTAATCCAACAATCAAATATGAGATAAACATAATTTCAAGATATATAAATTAATTATCCTAATCTAGATAACTAAGTTTCCACTTGGTCACAGATTTTGACAATTCTTTTTCAATTTATTTTTATAAACATTATTTGTTCATAAACAAAATTTAATCAACCCGATCAGATGCTTCGATCCACATTGATTGTTGGATCACTCGTTGAAGATAAAAGTGAATCGAACCCATATAGAGTTTTACCATGAGCGGATCATATCCATCGAGCAAGTATATGTTCAATCAAAATTTGCTTTTTCGCAGTGCCAAAGGCAATCATGACATCATTATGAACATAAAGTTCATGTTATGGAATCCCGAAAAAAAACTGACCAAACTTAAATGAGATATGATAACTTCTTTATGCTCTAACATTCTTGTCAATACATTATCTTCATTTTGCTCCCCGAATTATAATCTCAATGAAAATATAGCTCCATGAGCAAAAATTGTTGTCATGATAAACCGTGCGACATATTAGTGGTGGGTATATAATGCAGTCTGAGTAGTAAAGTCTTGTGCTATGAATGTATTAGTAGGTAAAGAGTACATGACTGTTTTTCAAGTTCCCAAAATCTAGTTTATGATAGTTTTTGGGTGTAATTTTTTCTCCCACTCACACAACTTTAATTTTTTTCCAATAAAATGTACTCCATCCGTTCCAATGTATGTGAATATGTTTGACTGACACGAAGTTTAAGAAAAAATGAAAGACTTTTGGAATTTGTGCCCAGAGTATTTGTGTGGTTATAAAAGCTTCTAATTAAGGGTATACTTGTAAGTTTAAGCAAAATTATTTCCAAATTTAGAAAGGGGTCATTCTTTTTTGAACGGACCAAAAATGAAATAGGTTCACATAAACTGGAACGGAAGTAATATGTCCAAACACAATTTTAATTTTCAAAAGTTATTTTTCAAAATTACTTCAAAAACTATTTTTTCAAGTTTCAACCAAATTTATGTCTAAATGTTAGCTAAATGACCCCTCGATCTTCTAAAAAAAAGAATTTAGAAAAGTAAAGAAAATCATGCAAGTAGTAGAATTGATAAATGGCAATGCTGTAAATTACCAAACAAGTTGCAGGCTCTGATGTGTCATTGATGATTTTGGTTTTAACTTGTTCATTCATCGAGTCAGACATTTGAGTGAGGAAGCTGGCATGGCAGCCTTTACAAATTATACAAATAAAATAAATAAATAACCCGAAAATGTATGAGTTAACTTAAAACAATAACATCAAACCCAGTATGTTTTCACTAGGTGAAATCTGAGAGGGTAGTCTATACGCAGACTTTATCTTTACCTAACAGATAGAGACATTGTTTCCAATAAACTCTCGGCTTAAGAAGGGTAATAAGAAGAAGTGGAAAACAAGAAAGAAAGAAAGAAAGAGGGAAGAGAAAAGAAAAAGAGAGATAAAGGATAAGTAAGACCAAATACTAACAATAAGGAATACAATATCGGCGAACAAAACCATAACATAATAAAAATCTAAGAATACATGCGTGCTACTAAGAATATTGGTGAGCAATTAAAACTACTCACTAATCTTCTACCTTAATTCTCGACCTTCACACTCTCCTATCAAAAGTCATGTCCTCAATAAGTTGAAGTAGCGTCATGTCCAGTCTAATCACCTCTCTCCAAAATTTAAATTTAAATTAATAATAGGAATTTTTCATTCATCAGTAGTAAATGCAACTAATTAATTAATTTTATTATAAATGTCAGAAGCGGGCCCTCATGAATATAGCTTTAATAAATCAACTGAAAATGAGCGAGCAAAATTAATAGGGAATTTATTTTTACTTAAGAACTCAAAATAGTACTAAATGCAACTAATGTATTTTTATCAGTTAAATTCAACTAATTATAAATTAATAAAATTTGATTTGAAAATAGTAGTGTGAGAAAGTGATCCCTCGTAAATTGGGATTTGGTTGGAGGTAAGCGGTCAGTCAAATAAGGAGCAGTTTCCATATAATTGCTCCCGCTGAAGTCGCTGGGCTCTACTGTTTTTGGTTCTTTCTACAGTATTAACTTTACGCATTGGAAATTACCATTTTTGTCCTTTTCCTCTAATTTTATCTGTCTTGTTCCAATCTAACCACCTTCCAATTTTCCTTTCCATGTCTTTTGGTATATAATAATAAATACTTTGAGAATTCCGAATATACATATTTAAAAGCAAAATATTACCGTTGGTTAAAAGTAAAATTTTCGATTATTAAATGTCAACTTAATTCGGTTAAATAGTAATTCCAGAAATATCACTTAGACAGCAAAATTATATAGAAAATGATCGTTTTATTCTCATGAGAGCTGAAGGTGTTTTAGAGTACAAGAGTCAAGGAATTGATTTTTCATAGGCAGAATACCTGAAATCCCATAAATTTGACACATATTATTAGTTACGCCCATAAATGATCCGAGGTCTTAATTATCCCTTGAACTTGGCTTTTTGAGCATTACTACCCGGACACTATTGTGGTAAAGAGCATAAATATATACTATATTTTAAACACGTGTAAGTGAAGAAAAATAAAAAAAATCAGCTTTTACGTAGTTTATTTTTTAACTTTTAATTATTATATAATCATATATAATTTATTATAACTATGTATATCTTCTTGCTTCATCTTTACATATAACGTGGACTTTACTCCAATTTTTATTCTTTTTAATTGCTTCTATAGATATAATGTTTAATTGTTCCAACCACATATTTCTTCTTTTTTTCGGACCGAAATTGTAAAAGTTTTGGTTGAAACTCCATCATTTAATACAAATAGAAATCTTTTAGCAAAAATAATGGAGTACTAGTTGGTATTTCCTGTTATTTTTTCTTTAGATATAATTGCCGATAATAAATTTGCGTCAAGAAAAAAAAAATCAAGGCGAAAAATATTGTAACAATTGTAGTATTTGATTTCAAGTAATATAAGTGTACAATCTCTACGAATCCCCTGATTCTTCTTTCCAGTAGAAAATAAATTCAAGGGCCTTCGAGTTTGATCTTGAATCTATATTGCTGCCACGAACGATGATCTTGAATTCAACTACCACGAACTTTGATTTGAGCTCGTACTCCCTGAACCTTGATTTGTTCTTCGTTCTTGAGCTTGAACTTGAACTTGATTGCTTGAAGCTTGAAACTTGTAGAGAAATTTGCGGCATTTGATCCACGAGCTCTCTCTTGCTTCTTGTTAAACTTCTGGTGTCTTTTTTAAGTTATGAAGACCCCTATTTATAGTTGTGAGATAGAAGAGTTATGATAAGTACAAACTCTTCCGACCAATCAAATTGAAGTGTGACAAAGCTGCATTTGATTGGCAGGAACAAGTCACTTGCACACATGGCGTGGTTTCATTGGCCCTTTAATTTGTCTTGGCATGCCTTGTCATTTTGACATATGGCACGATCTTATTGGCCCTTCCGTTTGCTTGGCGCGCCCCATCATTTGACACGTGGCGCCAAATTGGCCTATAGGAAGATGACATGTTGGGCTTAATTAAGTAGGCTTATCAGTTGTAGCCCAACTAAATGGGCTAGTCCAGTCAATATTTATTGAACTTAAGTAATTAACCCAATTATATTTGCCCATAATATTTATTTGGACTAGTATATTTAAAAGAGAAATTTTCATAAACCACTATTGTTTTGTGGTTATTAGCTAGTTGTAGCTACCATTTACTATATTACTTCCTATAGCTATGTTTTCAGGATTTTTAGAGTGTATTCGATGTATTTAAGCTATTGTATTCATGAATACAGTAGCATTTCTCGGCGTGAAATAGGGGATTACAGCTTGACAGATTATTGTATTCGACTGTATTCACGGCGTGAAACAGGAGATTACAACTAGACAAATTATTGAATTCGACCGTATTCACGATATGTATTTGTGAATACAATAACGTAAATAGCGCAATTCATGGTCTATTCAAATGTTTTAAACAGAAAGTGAATCGTAACATAATAGACTCCTAATATAACTCAACAAACTCAATTATAACACACAAAATTTGTATTTCCAGTTATAAAAAAGATTCTCAACCGAAAAACACCCCAAAAAATATAGCAATCTTCAGAGAAATTATATAATTACATTAAATATTGTTAAATACATAAAAATACATTGAATACATGAAGTATAACATGCCATCTATAGTGCAAAAACATATGAATGCATATTGCAGATATATTTGAATACATATATACATCTGAATACATAAATTATATTAATTAAAAAAAATATCTGAATACATGCATGGAATATAGCGAGACAGTGAATACAATGAAATGCATGAAATACAACGAGATACACTAAAATACAATGAAAAAAAGATAATGAATACAATGAAATACATCGAGATACATTGAAATACACTTAAAAAATGGTAATAGAATCTTCAAGTTGCTCAGCCCCACACTTCGTCGTCTTTGTTCAAGAACAACCTTAATGTCGTCTCGTCGAGAGTGCCGCGGTTCTGACTCGAAACGTCATTATTCCCGTTATTGTGATACTATTCCGACCTCTCTAGCATCCTATAACGACAACCAAATTGCAAATTGCAGCTTTGCAGCGTTTTCCCGAAATTGCAGCTTTGCAGCGTTTTCCCGAAATTCAGTGTCCTCAAAATCGCCAAATTTAACGCTCTTGTGCTGCAAAAGATGTTTGAAATCTACCGGAGATGCATACAATATCTGTTTGGTTATATGTGGCAACAACAATGGCAATCCTTTGGCTTGGCGTGAGAAGAAAAAGCAGAGATTCGCTGCTAATGGTGGTGGTAGCGGAGAAGCTTTCAAGGAGGAAGAACGATCGATGGAGGAACTGATGGGAGAAAATTCATGAGTTTGTATTCATGGAGAAAACTGACGTTGAGAGAGAGGCTGGAGAAAAATCTGAAAGAATGAGAGAGAAAAATAATACAAAGCGTATTTTATGGCTTAAGGGTAGGAGGTGACCATAAATAGATATTTGGCTATAAAAATCAAAGCGTAGTTATGGAATATAATTTTTTTAAATGGTATTTATTTAAAATAAATAAGGTATCAACCTTTGCTATAGGAGGTAAAAATTCCTATTTAAAATACAATCCAAATTATTTATTGAATTTGAATCCAATAAATTTTACATGCTTACAATAATGTCTATTTCTTTTGAATGTATTTTTATTTTCGAGTCAAATCAGTAAAAATATTTTTGCTACAACTCCATTAATTTGTACCGTATAAAAAAGATATAGCAAAAAGAATGAACTTGCAATTGTACACTCTTTTTATTTCTTCTTTTGATGAAATTGCTATTCATTTCAACTTTGTATTTTTGCTATATATATATATATATATATATATA
>ML295196.1:1338-37703 GCA_005239495.1 Nicotiana undulata
ATTCACCTTAATATTGATCTATAATCTACCACTGATAATTTAAAATCTCTTATGTAATATATCGTCACTAGGGCTCACGTCTCATCGGGGAACATCTGAAGTAATTTTCCTGATCCACTTAGGGATGATACTATACTCCAGTAACTGTATTTCATAGCATTCCAATGTTATTCATCTTATGTGTGTATTCTAATCCCATGCAGTTCATGAAATACTTGTTCTCAAAATCATTACTCAATCAAAGGTCTAAACGTCATCCTCTTATCATTTATCACAATTACACCCTTACTCTACTATTATGGTAGCATTCTATATCTTCAANCCTCTTGTTGTGATGGGTTTAATCCTGAGGAATAACCTATTTTCGTCACCTTCTCACTCACATTTTATTATCCTTACTCCTGCCTAGCTAAAACCTTGTTTCTCTACCATACTTTAGCTTGCGACCTACGCACATCTACTTATACAACTCGTAACCTTCCTTTCATCATGTTAGCACCATAGATTTCCTTTCACGCCTTCTCAGTTGTCTTAAATGTAAACAATTAGTTTTCCTTGTCATTCTGCCACTTGCTGCATGGATACTTGGCCTATCTTAGTGCCCATGAATACGGGGGTTCCCTGTAACTCATATGATCTCAATTATCAACTTTTNTATCCTTAGTTACTTACCTCCATGCCCTTGTGCTTGTAGGGTTTCCTCGGAATTGAAATTTCAGTATTCTCCATTGTGGCACTCTCTTTTATATCCTTAGTTACTTACCTCCAAGTCCTTTAGTTGTTCTTTCATTTCTTTCAGCTTTGCGGGGGCCATTCTATAGGGAGGAATATATATTGGGTGAGTATTTGGTAGTAGGTCAATAGAAAACTCAATTTCTCGCTCTGGCGGGAGACCTGGAAGTTCATCAGGGAAGACATCTGGAAACTCATTTACCGCAGGGATGGACTGAATGGTTGGTGACTCTACTTCCACATCCTGAACCCGAACTAAGTGATAAATACAGCCCCTTCTGATCATCTTCCTTGACTTGAGATAGGAAATAAATCTACCTCTCGGCGATGCCTTGTTACCTTTCCACTCCAAAATAGGCTCACCCGGAAATTGAAATCGGACTATCTTTGATCTATAATCAACGTTGCATGACAAGAAGCCAACCAATCCATACCCATTATAACATCAAATTCTACCATATCTAACTCGATTAAGTCTGCTACGGTAGGTCGACCATGAACTATTATTATACAACCCCTATATACCTGTTTAGCTATCACCGAGTCCCCAACAGGTGTAGATACCTCAAAAGGTTTAACCAACTCAGGTTTTATTTCAAACTTACTAGCAACCAATGGAGTAACGTATGATAAGGTGGAACCTGGATCAATCAGTGCATATACATCATAGGAGGAGACTGATAATATACCTGTAACAACATCAGGCGATGACTCTTGGTCCTGTTGTCCTGCCAACGCATAAATGCGGTTCTGTGGGCTGCTCGAGCTAGATGCTCTGCCTCTGCCTCTACCACGACTCATTGGTGCATGGGGACCTTGCCAGGGGGGCATACTGATGATGACGATCCAACTACAGATCTCGCTGGCTGAGCTACACTTGCATCACCTCTCATCGAACAATCCCTCATAACGTGGCCCGAATAACCACAAGTATAACAAACACCTAATCCAATACGGCACTGCCCCGGTATGCTGCTTACCACATTGAGCACATCGTGGAAAGGGTGGCCTCATCTTATTTGACTCACCCCTATACTAAGAATCTAAGGCCCTAAAATTCTGAACAGGCCTTGAATATGTAGAACGATCAAATCTCTTACCGCCAAACTGAGGGGGCGCACTAGCCTAGGGCTGGGATGGATATCTCAAAATACTCCTGCATCTGACCACCTCGAAACTCACCAGAAGGACCCGAAGACCTCGCTCTCTTATTCTGATCCCTATCATGCTCACGGTCGACCCTCTGTTTCTTTTTACGCTCCTCTACACCCTGAGTGTGTGCCTGCATACGAGAAATATCCATGTCTGGATGAAGTGAAACCGTCATACAATCGTTAAACAAGTGAGACTCTAATCCCATCACGAACCGGTGAACCCGATCCTCCATCTTAGATACAATAGTGGGAGCATACCTATCCAACGAATCAAACTGAATACTGTACTCCCGAACACTCATGTTTCCCTGCCCAAGGGTCAAGAACCTATCAACTCTGGATCGCCTAAGCTCCGGTGGCAGATAATGACGAAGAAAAGCTTCTATAAACTTCTGCCATACCGCTGGAGGGGCATTCTCACCTCTGGAAAATTCCCAAGACTCATACCAATTAACTGCAACATCTCTGAGTCTATAGGAAGCTAGATCAACTAACTCAGTCGCAGTGGACTTCATTACCCGTAACGTCCTCTGCACTCTATCAATAAATACCTGAGGGTCCTCATTCGGGTCTGCTCCAGTGAATATCGGAGGGTCTAAATTAATAAAGTCACGAACCCTCGCACTCACGGACTTATCTGCGTGACCGATTCGTGTTTCCTGACGCCGAGCCTGTGCGGCTACTAATCGAGTCAATAATTGAACAACATCTCTCATCTCCTGACCCGACACATCCGGCTGAGGTGTTGAATGTATAGGGGCGGGCGCTGAAGCTGGTGTCCTTCGGAACTCTTCTGGAAAAAGCGGGGTATGTGAAGTCTGAGATGGAACCTCACAATGAGATTCTCCCCGAGCGCTGGTAACTCGTGGCGCTTGACTAGTAGTCTCTCCAGCCACGGACTTTCCCTTCTGGGTGGCCGTACTCTTTGGGGGTATTGCTGAAAATATAACGTATTGTTAGGAACATGAATTCTTGTATTGCACGATCCGAGATAAAAAGAGAGGATAACATCTTATATGTCTTGTAGCCTCCTGTTTATAAGTGTGGTGCACGACACACCAATAAACAAGGCTCTACTAAACACGGTCTGTAGACAACCCTAGGACAGAACTACTGTGATACCACTTCTGTCACGACCCAAACCGATGGGCCGCGACGGGTGCCTGAGTCCTACCTGTCAAACACCCTTAAACATGCATCTAAAATATGAACCTGATAACATCTGCCAAATTACGTGAACAATATACATGAAGGAAGTCGGCACAAAAAGGCATACATACATATACTTACAACATACGTAGGACGAGTCGACAAGGCTGCTATAGACAACTATACATCTCAAAACCGGAGGCCGACAAGGCCACATACTATCCAACTAGACATACTATCTACATACCTCTAATAGAAACATAATTGTATAAAGACGGGACCGAGCCACGTCATACCCATATATATCTATATACAAACGTATCGTACCAAAATCAAAAGTAGCTCTAGATTAAGTGGAGCACTCCAACTCTCGCTGATCAGGAATCCTAAGAAGGGGGAACTTCAGTTCGCCTACCTGCACCTGCGGGCATGAAACGCAGCGTCCCTAGGAAAAAGGAAAGTCAGTACGAATAATGTACTAAGTATGTAAGGCACATAAATAAATACATAAGAGACATGGAAGAGATTTAGAGTAATTGACTCAACCTGTCTGTCTGGATAACTCTGTAAATAATAAATCACTTTTAGCATCATGCATGTCCGTATGAATGTCATGTCGTGCATAGGTATATGTTTCATAACATCATCAGCCTCTGAGGGCATCCCATCAAATCATATCGGCCACTGTGGGAAAAATTATCATCGTATACCAGTTGATCAGGTGGTGGTGCGTATATAATGCAATAACATTTCCCATAACCCATATACATATACATACATATATACGCGTATATAACGCTGTTTGATATATACATACATATATACGCGTATATAACGCCGTTTGAATCATAGTTCAGCCATCGTGGGCAACATCATCATCATATACCAGCTGATCAGGTGGTGGTGCGTATATAACGTCGTAACCTTTTCCCATATCCCATATACATATATTTACATATATACACGTACATAACGCCATCTTGTCATGGGTCAGTGCACATGTATGCAATGCATGAAAAGTACGTAATAATCTCAATATTCCTTCTGGATAAACTTTTCCAACTGCGTATTATTCTGAGACCCATGAACAGAAAATAATAATAATTCTCATGGGGAATCAAGAATATAGACACCCATACTATTTCTATGAATATAGTAATTTATAGAAACTATGTATTTACTCGTTTCTTCAGTATCATTTGGAACATGCCAAAAGAAAGAAGGGATAGCCTTAACATACTTGTTCTTGAAATTATTTGAACGAATCTGCTTCTGCGAAATATGGACCTGGATTCCTTGAAATCGGAACGAACTTGTTTTGGATTTGAAATTTTGGAAGAATTTTGGTTCTATTCCTTCACGCTTTTCTCAAAGACAATATGTCTTTGAAACTTAACCAAAACTCAAACCTTTAAACCAAGTGATTACTATTCTGTATTTAACGTTTTCTTGAACTTTTAAAGAAGGAGATGTTTCTGATCTTCTCATGTGTATTGGACCTAAAAATGAAAATGAAGATAAGACTTATTCAAGTCTTATCTTAGTTAGAGTTTAATTTGGCTTGGAATCAATGGCTTTAACAATTGAGGTTTGCTTTTTTTTCTTAATTATAAATTCTTGGTTTTCAAGTCTTATTCAAGATTTATGGATAAGACTTTATAAGTCTTACTCAAGACTTACCTTGAAGATACCTATACATGTATATTATGAATCATCCTCCCTAATTAGTGGCTTTGTGCCACGTGGGAGGGTGGTATAATTTATAGTTTTTATCCATTTATTAGTTAACTGGGTAATGTCCTGTTACCCGGTAATTAATCAATTACCCGCATAATTTAAAAATTGCTACAAATTACTTAAAATTCTATTTATTTTTTTAAAATACTTTATATACTTTTTATATTATACTACCGTGGTCATATGGTACTTTGCATGGTACTAGTTCATAATTATCGCTCGACCCGTATTTTATTCCAAATTGGCCATTTTCAACGAAACTCGTTTTCTTTAATCCATGTACCCCTTTATCCTTCATAACACCTTTTTTTTTATCACTTGTAATAATTAGTGTAAGTATGTTAACGTCAAGAATATCTCATCCCCGAGTCTACATCGGTTAACCGAAGAAGAAACTTTTAACGTACGAAGATGCGAGATGTGACAGGTCAGCCCACGACTTCAACCCCAACCACTTCACCATCCACCCAGGAAGCTAGGCGTGGAGGTCAGGCAGCTAGGGATCTCCCTAGAGGGGGAGGTAGAGCAAGTGGAGGTCAGCCGCATATCTATGCACTTCCAGCTAGGCCTGATGCTATGGCCTCCGATGCGGTGATCACAGGTATTATCTCAGTCCGTCACAGAGATGCTTTGGCTTAATTTTACCTGGTTCCACATACTCTTATGTTTCGTCATATTTTGCTCAATTTCTGGATATGCCCCATCAGTCTTTAGTTACGTTTGTTCATGTGTCGACTCCGGTGGGCGATACTATTCTTGTGGACCGTGTGTATCGGTCTTGTGTGGTGTCTATTGGGGGTCTAGAGACACGAGTGGACTTGTGGTTACTCAGCATGGTTGATTTTGATATGATACTGGGCATGAATTGGTTATCCCAATGTCATGCTATTTTGATTGTCACGCTAAGACCGTGACCTTGGTTATGCCCGAAGTTCCGAAATTTGTGTGGAGAGGGACTATTGAGTATGTGCCTAGCAGGGTGATCTCTTACTTGAAGGGTAAGCGTATGGTTGAGAAGGGATGTGAATCCTATCTGGATTTTGTAAGGGAGTTTGTGGTGGGACTCCTTCTGTTGATTCTGTTCCTGTGGTCCGTGACTTTCCGGACGTATTCCCTACAGACCTGTCAGGCATGCCACCTGATAGGGACATTGATTTTGGTATTGACTTGGCGCCAAGAACCCAGCCTATCTCTACTC
The DNA here is from genome assembly GCA_005239495.1 of Nicotiana undulata. Taxonomy (NCBI): domain Eukaryota; kingdom Viridiplantae; phylum Streptophyta; class Magnoliopsida; order Solanales; family Solanaceae; genus Nicotiana; species Nicotiana undulata. The sequence goes on from ML295196.1 coordinate 7,309, forward strand.
CACCTTATTGTATGACACCAGCGGAGTTGAAGGAATTGAAAGAGCAGCTTCAGGAACTCCTAGATAAGGGGTTCATTCGGCCTAGTGTGTCATCTTTGGGTGCGCCGGTGTTGTTTGTGAAGAAAAGGGATGGTTCCATGCGCATGTGTATTGATTATCGGCAGCTGAACAAGGTTACGGTGAAGAACCGGTATCCTTTGCCTCGCATTGATGACTTGTTTGACCAGATTCAGGGAGCTACAGTGTTCTCCAAGATTGATTTGAGATTCGGGTATCATTAGCTGAAGATTCGGGATTCTCACATTCCAAAGATTGCTTTCAGGACCAAATATGGCCAATATGAGTTCCTTGTTTTGTCATTTAGGCTGACCAATGCCCCAACGACCTTTATGCACATGATGCATAGCGTGTTTCGGCCTTATCTTGATTCTTTCTTCATTGTGTTCATTGATGACATCCTGGTATATTCTCATAGCTAGGAGGAGCATGCTCAGCATTTGAGGGTTGTGTTGCAGAGATTGAGGGAGGAGAAGCTTTATGCAAAGTTCTCCAACTGTGAGGGTATTCAGGTTGATCTGAAGAAGATTTAGGCGGTGTAGAGTTGGCCGAGACCGTCCTCAGCTATAGAGATTAGGAGCTTCCTTGGTTTGGCGGGATATTACCGTCGCTTTGTGGAGGGTTTCTCTTCTATTGCTTCACTCTTGGCCAGATTAACCCTGAAGGGTGCTCCATTCAGATGGCCTGATGAGTGTGAGGAGAGCTTTCAGAAGCTCAAGTCAGCATTACCACAACTCCGGTATTTGTTTTGCCTAATAGTTCGGGATCTTATACAGTCTACTATGATGCTTCTAGAGTTGGTTTGGGAGCGATATTGATGGAGGACAGTAGGGTGATTGCCTACGCGTCTAGAAAGTTGAAGGTGAATGAGAAGAATTATCCAGTGCACGATCTTGAGTTAGCTACCATTGTTCATGCCTTGAAGATTTGGCGCCATTATTTGTATGATGTGCAGTGTGAGATTGTTACCGATCATCGTAGTTTGCAGTATCTGCTGAAGCAGAAGGACTTGAATTTGCGTCAGAGGAGATGGTTGGATCTTCTCAAGGATTATGGCCTCACCATTTTATATCATCCGGGGAAGGCCAATGTAGTGGCCGATGCCCTGAGTCGCAGAGCAGAGAGTTTGGGGAGTTTAGCCTACCTTTCAGCAGCATAGCGACCTTTGGCACGTGATGTTCAGGATCTAGCGGGGCAGTAGGTGAGATTGGATTTGTCGGAGCCTCCTTGGGTATTAGCTAGCGTGGCGTCCAGGTCTTCTCTTTATGATCAGATTAGAGCACGCTAGTATGATGACCGACACTTGTTAGTTCTTCAGGACAAGGTCCGTCGAGGTGATGCCAGGGATGTCACTATTGGTAATGACGTGATTATGAGGATGCAGGGACGTATTTGCGTGCCCAATGTGGATGGGCTTCGAGAGTTGATATTAGTAGAGGCCTATAGCTCGTGGTATTCCATCCATCTGGGTGCCGCGAATATGTACCAGGATCTGAGACAGCAGTGTTGGTGGTAGCGGATGAAGAGAGATATTGTTGAGTATGTGGCCCGGTGTCTCAACAGCGAGCAGGTCAAGTATGAGCACCAGAGACCAGGTGGATTGCTTCAGATGTTAGATATTCTGGAGTGGAAGTGGGAGTGGATCACCATGGACTTTGTAGTTGGGCTTCCACGGACTTCGAGGAGGTTTGATGCTATTTGGGTCATTGTGGATCGGCTGACCAAGTCCGCGCACTTCATTCCTGTTAGTACTACTTATACTTCGAAGCGGTTAGTTGAGACCTACATCAGGGAGATTGTCCGATTGCATGGGGTTCCAGTTTCTATCATTTCGGATAGAGGTACTCAGTTTTGGAGAGCCATGCAGAGGGGTTTGGGCACTCAGGTAGAGTTGAGCACTACATTTCATCCTCAGAACGAGGGGCAGTCGGAGCGGACTATTCAGATTTTAGAGAACATGTTGTGTGCATGCGTGATTGATTTTGGGGGTTCATGGGACCAGTTTCTGCCACTCGCGGTGTTTGCATATAATAATAGCTACCAGTCCAGTATTCAGATGGCCCTGTATGAGGCTTTGTATGGTAGGAGTTGTAGATCTCCAGTTGGTTGGTTTGAGCCATGCGAGGCTAGGATATTGGGCACAGACTTGGTTCGGGATGCGTTGGAGAAGGTGAAGTTGATTCAGGAGCGACTTCGCACGGCGCAGTCTAGGTAGAAGAGTTATGCGGACCGAAAGGTCTGGGATGTGTCTTTCATGGTGGGAGAGAAGGTACTTCTTAAGGTGTAACCCATGAAGGGTGTTATGAGGTTCGAGAATAGGGGAATGCTGAGTCCCCAGTTCATCGGGCCTTTTGAGGTGCTTCAGAAGATTGGAGAAGTGGCTTATAGACTGGCCTTGCCACCTAGCTTGTCGAGTGTTTATCCGTTATTCCATGTGTCGATTCTCCATAAGTATGTTGGTGACCCATCTCATGTTCTAGACTTTAGCACAGTGCAGCTTGAGGGGGATATGTCATATGAGGTAGAGTCGATGGCTATTTTGGGTCGTCAGTTCAGAAAGTTGAGGTCTAAAGATATAGCTTCAGTCAAGGTCCAGTGGAGAGGGAAGCCAGTGGAGGAGGCTACTTGGGAAACCGAGCGGGAAATGTGGAGAATATATCCTTACTTGTTTGAGACTCCAGGTATATTTCTAAACCCGTTCGAGGACGAACATTTGTTTAAGAGGGGTAGAATGTAACGACCGACCGGTCGTTTCGTAGAATTTACACTATTATTTATGTTTCTCCTTGGCCATGCATTGTCTATACTGGTTGTGATGTGTTGGAGTCGGATGGTTCGGGTTCGGAGTGGTTGTGGTGAGAATTGAGACACTTAGTCTCTTAAAGTAGCCTTATAGTTAGAAAAGTAAATTGAAAGTTGACTTATTGGTAAACGACCTCAGAATGCAGATTTTATGGCTCGGGTAGCTTCTCTAGGTGATTTGGGACTTAGAAGTGTGTTCGGAATGTAGTTTGGAGGTCCGGTGTAGAATTAGACTTGAATTGTCGAAAGTTAGATTTTGGCGAATTTTGGTCGGCAGTGGAAAATAGTCTATCAGGTTCGGAATGGAATTTCGAAAGTTGGGGAAGGTTCGTAATGTTATTTTGGATATGTGTGTAAAGTTTCAGGTCAATCGGAGGTGTTTTGGATGGTTTCGGCATCATTGGCGGAATTTAGAAATTTCTAAGTTCATAGGCTTGAATTCGATGTGATTTTGGTATTTTTGTGTTATTTTTTGTGTTTCGAAGGCTCGATTGAATGATGTTATGGGATATGTTGGTAGGTTTGGATGAGGTCCCGAGGGCCTCGAGTGTGTTTCGGGTGGTTAACAGACCTAGTTTGGGAGTTGCAGATTTTCTGTTGGTGTTCTCCAGTTTTTCCTTCTACGCGATCGCACGTATAGGTTCGCGATCGCGTAGGCTTAGCAGAGTGGGAAGGAGAATTGTTCTTCGCGATCGTAGAAAGGGGGTTGCGATCGCAGTAGTGTGGAGTGGTATGTTTCGCGATTGCATGGTCTGTGTCGCGATCACATAAGGTAATCGAGCTGGGGGAGTTAGGGGAAATGGTCTTCGCGATCACGATTGTGTGGCTGCGATCGCATAGGTCTGTGGAGCAGAGGTTCGCGATCGCGTGAAGGTCTCCGCAATAGCATAGGGTTAATTGAGGGCTGATTTAAGTTGTGGTCCGTGATCGCGTGGCACGTTCCGCGATCGCGATGAAGAATATACCTGAGCAGTATTAATTATCCAACCTGCGACCCTTCTTCATTTTTACACCATTTTTAATGGGATTGAAGCTTTTGAGAGGGATTTTTGAGGAAACCAAAGGGGAATCACTTAGAGGTAAGATTTTTGACTTCATAACTCGATTATATGTGATTAAAGACCTAATTAGTGGTGATAATTTGGGGAAAATCAGTGTAAAAAGAGGTAATTAGGGCTTGAGATTAAGAGACTTTCTAATGGGGATTTGAGGGGTCATTTGGACTCCGTTTAGTATTCTTGGTATGTATAGACTCGTGAGAGGATGAGGATCGTTATGGTATAAATTTTATCGAGTTCCGAGACATGGGCCTGGGGCTCGGGTTTTGGCCGATTTCGGGAATTGTGCCTAATGTTGATAAATTTCGATTGGGTATCATCTCCCTAGCATATTTTGATGTGATAAATCTGATTTTGATAGATTCAGAGCATTCGGGAGCCGATTCGAGGGGCAAGAATATTGTGGAGTAGCTTGTCGAGCTAGTTTGAGGTAAGTAATGACTTTAAAACTCTTCTTGAGGGTATGAAACCCCGGACTTAGCATCTTTTTACTGCTCTAGAGTGACGTACACACTGGATGACGAGTGTGTGTCGGGCACTAATTGAGGAATTTCAAACTAGTTCTTCCCGAGGCAACTATTGAGTTGTGAAACTGCTTTTAAAGCATATGATAAATAGTATTTCTATGTTTTTGATATACTTGGGCTGTAACCCATATTTGAGCCTCGTGCCGATCTGTTTAAACCCCCTTGGGGGCTGCTTTCTGATATTCCTTATACGGTAACTATGCTTTTCACTCACTCATTCTTGTTAAACTGTTTTGACACACAGATGTGTTGATATTATTATTCATGATACAAAATACTCTGTTGGGTCGAGAACCCTGTTTATTTATGGCTCAAGTGGCATTTTGAGAGTTTCTGACTGAGTGAGGCTGAGGGCCAAAATTGTGAGGATATTTGGATCGGGATGCACGCCGTAGCATGTTGCACTGTTATGATATGAGAGAGGCCGAGAGCCAGAGTGATTGATTCCATGATTTGGCTGTTTATAGCGCTTGGGCTGTAGGAGCCCCTCCGGAATCTGTACAGCCCCAATGATCCAGAATGATTGATGCCGTGATTTGGCTGTTTATAGCGCTTGGGCTGTAGGAGCTCCTCCGGAGTCTGTACACCCCGAGTGAGCGCAGGTACCTACTGAGTGCGAGTGCCGAGTGATGAGTTACTGTGAGTTGCTGAGTGGCTGATACTGAGTGTTGATTTGGCCCGAGGGGCAGCTTATGTTGATATTCTACTTGAGTATTTGATTATGATTCATTCATTTTATACTGAGACTTTCCTTGGAATTTTATAGAGAAACATTGGAAATCATACTTGTTCAAAGGATTTTTCTTGAAACTGGTTTTTAACATCTTGCCTAAATGTGTACACTGATAGAACTTAGCATTTTACTATTGTGAATTGATGTTTTGTTACTGTGTGTTTCTTACCGTTAGACTTGATTTATTTTCATTACTACTGAGTTGGCGTAATCATCATTACTTCCTACATCTCTGTGTGCAGATCCAGGTACTGGTACTGAGCGGTAGTCATCTACGTCCGTATAGCGCCCTCTGGGATATGGAGGTAGTTGTCTAGCGTCCACAACACCTCTACGTTTCCTTTCCTTAATTTATATTTAGTATTTTGTTCTGAGACTTTTATATAGGTAGTAGGAGAACTGGTATTACTCTTAGATGCTCGTGACTTGTTGACTCTAGATTTGGAGAATTGGTTATAAACACTTAGCTCATTTTGCTTCTTAAAAATTTTGAAATTATATACTTTTTACGAAATGTTTTAAAGATTTGGGAAATTTCAAAAGGGAAATGTGTAATTCTGTGATAGTTGGCTAGCCTAGTTCCACGATAGGCGCCATCACGGCCGGTTAGGATTTGGGGTCGTGAAAAGGCATCGCGAATTAGTAGTTTGGACGGTTCGAGGTAAGTAATGACTGTAAATCTTGTCCTGAGGGTATGAAACCCCAGGCTCTTCATTGCATAACTAATTTGGAGTGGCGCACATGCTAGATGACGAGTGTATGGCGTGCACTATTGGGGGATTGTGACTTGGTCCGTCCCGTAGCAACTATTAAGTTGCGTATTTGATTTTAAATCACATAATATGCCTTGTTTTAAGCTTATTACCATATTTTGGGCTATACGCCATGTTTGGGGCCTTGTGCCGACCTGTTTGGACCCCTTGATGGCTTTTCACTACTACTCCTGACTTTATTGATTTTTGGTTTTTACACTCAGTCATATCATGTTTAACTGATTTCGAAAATCAGTCTTATTTACACTATTTTGAGATATAAAATGATATTTTGGATCGAGTACCCCATTTTATTGATAGCCCGATGGCTTTTTTCGAGAGGTTTCTAACTTAGAGAGGACGAGGGCCTATGTTGTGAGGATATTATGGGATCGGGCTGCACTCCGCAGCATGTTACACTGTTTATGATATGTGAGAGGCCGAGAGCCTGAGTGATTATGCCACGAGATGGCCTGCTATAGCGCTTGGGTTGTAGGAGCCCCTGCGGAGTCTGTACACCCCAGTGAGCGCAAGTACCTACTGAGTGCGAGTTTCGAGTGAAGAGTGATTGGGAGGCATGAGTGATCGTGAGGTAGCCCGAGGGGCTGATACCGAGTGATTGTGAGGCATGCTGAGTGACTGATGTTGATTGATGATACGCCCGAGGGGCAATTTATGATCCATGTTTTCATCTGAAAGACTATTTATGAACTCTGTCTTTTTATATACTAAATCATTTTGATTTCTATGGAAATTGTGAAAAGGTACATTTTCAAAAGGATATTTTACTAAAATCGATTTGTAAATGTTACAAGATATCGTATCTGTGTTTCTGAAAGAAGGATTCCATTTACTGTGCATTGATGATTGTTTTACGTGTTTTGTAGCCCTTAGACATTATTTACTTTCATTACTACTGAGTTAGCGTACTCACATTACTCCCTGCACCTTGTGTGCAGATTCTGGTGCGAGGGTGGAGTGAGCTGCCTGACTGACCAGAGACTTTCACGGAGATTTGTGCAAGGTAGCTGCAAGCGTACGCAACCCTACTTCTCCTTCTTATTTTCTTTAGCAGTTGTACTCCTTTGTCTGATTTGTATTAGAGATTGGTGTCAGATTTATGTATTTTCTTAGATGCTCGTGACCCAGTGACTCCGGGATTTCTGGGCGGTGTTTAGAATTTGACTTATCATCTTATTTTTAAATGCTTCAAACCAGATGTTTATGCAATATTATATTAATGGTAAACTGAACAAGATCATTTCGTCTTCTAAATGCGAATATGGGCTGGCCTAGTATTAAGATAGGTGCCATTACGACCAGGCAGTTTTGAGGTCGTGATAGTTTCCATCTATCCAAATTGCAACAATTTGATCTAGTGATGGTTTGTTGCAGACACGTTGATCCAGTGTACCATTGGCAGCAATTTGAATCAGTAAATCTTTGAAACTTGAATGATCTTTTAGCTGGCAAAAGAATTGTGCATAAGGATTCTCATTCATTATCTACCTAATTTTTGTCACAACTTCTTCAGATAAGTTGGCTTCTTGCAATTTTTAAATCCGATTGCATAATTCATTGTCCGTATAAAAAAAGTTAGCTGCAAATAACATGGATTATCCTCACGTGGAAGCAATGACGGAAGATCGTGATAAATTTGACCTTGTGCTTTAAATGTGTAAACTCCTTTCCTTAAAGATGCAAGTTCTTTGTCAAGTTTAACACCAAAAGACGTAAATGCAAATATGCTATTATATGCTCTAATGTTTCGATGAAACTCTTTTGCTTCGTCTGATTCGTCAACAAGTAACCCGTATAATTGTATTGGAACTTCAGTATTTACCAATCTTATTGATACCTCTCTGCAACAAAATGTTGGGGTTTCATGCTGAAACCTCATAGCGTGACAGTGAATGCAATCGGGAACATTTTCCAACTTCTGAGTACATGATGTAGATGGTTTAGAGACAATTTCACCTAAATTTATGTAGCCAAATGTTATTAATAATAAAAGGTAATAACTCGAACACAAATAAAATGTAAGTAATTTTGTTGGACAATTTAGTACTGCATATTACCTTCAATTTCACACTCTTTTGATAGAGTCTTCAAAAACCAATTTATCCTGCGTTGCTTCCTCAGTCTTCTTTCTTCAATATCAATATCTTCCATTGATTGAGTCGAGATTTCCCAAAAATAAGAAGCATATTTTAGATCCAAAGTAAATCCTACTAAATATTTTTTTTTTAATTGACGACATGGGAAGGTTCATAATATTAAAAAAAAAAGACAAGATTCTTTGAAACTTGTGAATCCTACTCTGTTTTATACCCTTTTTTAGGAGTAGTTCTTTTCTCCAACAAGATGAGAACTTGTAAAACCTGTATTCATCAGTTCCAAAAACCAGATTACCCATATCAGTCAAGATTTCTAGATTGCGTTGTGTCTACAAGAAGACTTCTACAAAATTGTGATGATGTGAATGTTATGTACTTTGGTGTTTCGTTTTAAAACCAAACTTAAAACCCAAATGGATTATGAAAATAATCAACCAAAATGTGTTTTCTTGATTTCAGAACAACTAATAATTTAGGCAAAGGATAATTATTATTGAAAATAGAATGGGTGACGAAACTGTAAAATCTACAACTATTGGCTTGTGATGGGTTGTATTCTATTTTGATGATCTAACAAACTTTTATATGAAGAACCAGATGAAGGACCTGATATGTAGCCAGCACAACCATTTAGCTTTAACTCAAGGAATTCTGGACAATGTAATTTTAAACTTATAAGGAACAGTTGAAGGACCTAATCCCTTGACAGATTCACAGACGAAAGTACAGGTCAACTGTACAGCTGTAAAAGCTATGGCAGAAAAGTGATTTCCTGCAACTGTACACGCTACAGTGCAGTAACAGTGCAACAATCACTTCTCATTGGTTGTGAAATGTACTTCAAAGATATGGGGCATCCTCCTTGGAATGTCCCAAGTCCTTTAATATCTTGTTTGAAGACAAACAAGACATTCACTTGAGCATTTACTAAGAACATTCTCTCAAGAATTCAAGAGGGCTCTAGCATTGATGACCAAAGTGTATCAAGAGCAAGAAGACAACTCCACTAAGACGGACCAGTTTCTCATTGTGTCGTTAGTGTCTTTAGTTGAGTTGTAATCTTGCATTTTGTCTTTCATTGAATCCTACTTGCTTTTGTAGAAGCACCGTGTTAGGAATCTCTCAACCTTAAACCATCCGTGTTTGTGTTGTGACTAGGGTCAGTCATAAGTTAAAGTCTTTGTAACTAGAGAGTGACAAAGTGACTTGTAATAGGGATTACAAGTTAGTGTGCTAAAGTTTTTGTAAGAAGTTTATTACAAAGTGGCTTGTAATAGTTTATATTACAAGTTAGTGAAGTTGAAACCCTACAAGTGTAGGTCGTGGTTTTTATCCCCTTGAGTGGGATTTTTCCACGTAAAAATCCCCTGTCTATTTTACTTGCTTTCTTAGTGTACTTGTCTGTAGGAACTAGTAGAGGACCAGGTATCTCTACAGTTTGGAGGACTCATAGAAACTATCAATTGGTATCATAGTAGGCTCTTTCTAAAAGGTTAACACCTAGAAAGGATTTGTAATGGTTGCTCCACCAATCTTCGAAGAAGGACAATCAACATATCTACCTCCTAAATTCAACGGTCACTACTATGGGTGGTGGAAGACCCGTATGCATTACTTCATAATGGCTGAAGATTCTGAGTTATGGGACATCATCTGTGATGGTCCTCATGTTCCTATGCACAAGGTTGGAGAGGATGGTCTGCCGGTGCCAAAAACCAGGAAGGACTACAACGATGCTAACAGGAAAGCAGTGGAAAAGAATTTTCGTGCAAACAAAATTCTAGTGTGCGGTATAGGACCTGATAAGTACAACAGGATCTCTGCATGTCAATCAGCCAAAGAGATTTGGGAAGCTTTGCAGACAGCTCATGAAGTAACGACGCAAGTGAAGCAGTCCAAAATTGATATGCTCACTACTGAGTATGAGTTGGTGAAGATAAAGGACGATGAATTTATACAGGATATGCATACTAGATTCACCTCCATTATCAATGAGCTTCACTCTCTAGGAGAAGTCATTCCTTGGAACAAGCTAGTGCAAAAGATCTTGAGTGTTCTGCCTAGCTCCTGGGAAAGCAGAGTCAATGCTATCACTGAAGCAAAGGACTTGCAGACTTTAACAATGGATGAGTTGATAGGAAACTTGAAAACATATGAGATGAAAAGGAAAAAGGAAAGTTAAAGAAGGGAACCCAATAAGGAGAAGAAATTGGTTCTTCAAGCGGAAAATCTTGAGTCAAGCGAAGAGGACAATGGCATGTCTTATCTCACCAAGAGATTTGAGAAAATGGTTTGATGGAACGGGGGAATACCAAGGAGAGGTAGCTAAAGCAAGCCTAGAAATTATGAATTGTGTCATAAATGTGGTAAGCCCGGACACTTCATAAAATATTTCCCGCTCCTAAAGCAAGACACCTACAAGCACAACTCTGACAAAGTTGCGAAGAGGAACCAGGTCCCTGACAAAAGATTCAGCAGAAAAAGCGCAGCTGACAATGTTGTGAAACAGGCTCTTGCTGCTTGGGGAGATTCATCAAGCGAATCAGAAGAGGAGCCTGAAGCAGAAAACAACTCTATGATGGCAGTAGAGAACAAGACTAAGGAGTATGACTCATTGTTTGCTCTTATGGATCAGTCTGATGACGAAGATGTAGATGACACATATGAGGTAAACATTAGGGATGTTCAGAGAAATCTGAAGTCCTACTCTCTTAAAAAATTAATGTCATTATCAAATGTTTTCATTGAAACTTATTACAGCTTAGCTGAATAAGGACACATTGACCATAGAACTAGGAGAAGTTGAACAAACTAGAGATGATCTAGTTGTGTGTGTGGTAGATTTGAAGGAAATTATAGGTGATCTTGAAAGAGAGAAAGAATCTCTAATGTGTAAAATCATTAGTTTTGAGAATGAGAGAGATGACCTAATGCTGGTGGTTGTGGACCTTAAGGAGACCATAAAAAACCTTAAAATTTTGAACAATGAAAAGAATAGTCTAAGTGAGAGGATAAACGCAGTTGAGCAGGAAAGAGATGATCTTCTAGTTGTGATCACAGACCTAGAAGAAACTATGAAGGGACTCCAACTAGAACCTAGTCCCTCAAGAGTAGATAAAGGAAAAGAAATAGCTAGTGAAAAACACATCAAACTTGAAAAAGAACTAAATGATGTTAAAACAAGTTTGTGATGTGAGCTTGAGAAGAATAGGCAGTTGCAAACTGAGATGGGTAAACTAAAATCTGATCTGAAGAAATCACTAAATTGGACCTGGTCCACAGATGTTGTTACTTCCATGTACTTCAATAATAGTGGAAACAGTCATGGGATTGGGTTCCAAAAAGAGAAAACTCCTTACAACCCTCACAGCAAGTATGTTACGGTCCCAGACAATTGGCTCTGTCCCCATTGTGGAAACAACGGTCACTTCAAGGATAGTTTCCCAGCCAGGGATCAGTCAGTTCAGAAAAACAAAATGTTTGCTGGCAAGAAGAACACCAAGCGGGGACCAAGTCCCGGAAAGAAATCTCAATTTCTGCCCACATGGACTAGAAGAGCACTTGTTCATCCCTTTCCTAACTACAAGGGACCCAAAATTGTTTGGGTTCCTAAATCTAACCATTAATTTAAAGTGTGCAGGGACCAGTGAGAGGAACTGGGCTACAATGGATCATGGACAGCGGATGGTCAAAGCATATGACTGGAAACAATATGGACTTTCTCTCATTGAAAGCCCTGCATGGAGGGGATGTATCCTTTTGCAATGGAAAGAAGGGATACATCCTTGGTGTTGGAAGAGTTGGAAAGTCTATGGAGCACTCAATCGAAAATGTGTACTATGTGAATGGCTTGAAATATAGCTTATTGAGTGTTTCTCAAATCCGTGATAAAGGAAACAAAGTGGAGTTCTTGTCCAAGGTGTGCATTGTTACTAGCTTAGTAACTGGAGAAGTGGTGTTGATAGCCAAGAGACACAAAAACATCTATGTTGCTGATTATGAATCATTGGAAGTTGGTGAAGTGAACTGCTTGAAGGCATTTGATGATGATGTAGAGCTTTGGCATAGAAGGTTGGGTCATGCTAGCTTTTCCCTCTTGAACAAGCTGATAAAGAAGGACCTGGTTCATGGTCTGCCAAACTCCAAGTTTAAGGAGCACATATTATGTGATGCGTGCGTCAAAGGAAAACATGTGAGATCATCGTTTAATCTTAAGAAAGACGCTAGCACATCCAGACCTCTTGAACTACTTCACATAGATTTGTCTGGGCCCATGAGAATTCCAAGCAGAGGTGGAAAGAAGTACATTTTTGTGATTGTGGATGACTACTCAAGATTCACTTGGACATTATTTCATAGAACAAAAGATGAGACGTTTGAAGTATTTGTGGATTTTGTCAAGAAAATCCAAGTGAAGATGGACTTGAAGGTAGCTTGATGAGTTTTAAACTGAAAATGAAATCACACATAACTTCTCATCACCTAGGACTCCTCAGCAAAATGGAGTAGTGGAAAGGAAGAACAAAACTTTGGAAGATATGGTTCGAACAATGCTTATTGATAGTGGGATTGCTAAGAACTTCTGGGCAGAAGCAATCAACACTGCCTGCTGCTTGGTGAACAGGTGCATGATCAGGTCCTTCCTGAACAAGACCCCTTATAAACAACTCAATGGAAGAAAGTCAAAAATAACCCATCTGAGAGTCTTTGGTTGCAAGTGCTATGTTCTAAACAATGGGAATGATCAACTTGGAAAGTTCGATGCCAAAAGTGATGAAGGAATATTTCTGGGATACTCTTCTCAAAGCAAAGCATACAAAGTATACAACAAAAGAACCCAATGTGTAGAGGAAAGTGTTCATGTGCTTTTTAATGAGACTCCCTCCTTAATAGGGACGAAAATGGTGATGATCAAGACAATGAACCACTCTTGGTTCCTGGAGATATATCTGATGTCTCTAATGGAAAAGTTGACATGATGAGTCAAACCAAGGAGGCGAGTGAAGGCAATGCAGCCTCCTCCTCTAGTTCACAGGAGGAACCTGGTACCCCTATCTCTCCTACAGAAGTTGAAGAAAGAGTTAGAGAGATGCTGTGGAAGGTATACCACAGGTAGCAGAATGAGATGCTCAGAGAAACTCCTCTAATCCACCAAATTCTTCCATCCATCAAATTCAGGTCCCAAATTGGAAACATAGAAGCTCTCATCCTCTTGATAACATAATCACTCCCCTTGATTCTGGTGTCCAAACAAGATCCAAAACAAGAAATTCCCTAGCCTTCTCAGCCTTTTTATCCCAAATAGAACCCAAAAATATCAAGGAAGCTTTGAAGGATGCAGATTGGATCATTGCTATGCAGGAGGAGCTTCATTAGTTTGAAAGAAACAAAGTCTGGCATCTGGTACCTCGACCTTCAAACAGGACCATCATAGGAACCGGTGGGTGTTCAGGAACAAGCTGGTTGAAAATGGGAAAACAACCAGAAATAAAGCAAGGCTTCATTAGAACCCAAAAATATCAATGAAGCTTTGAAGGATGCAGATTGGATCATTGCTATGCAAGAGGAGCTTCATTAGTTTGAAAGAAACAAATTCTGGCATCTGGTACCTCGACCTTCAGACAGGACCATCATAGGAACCAGGTGGGTGTTCAGGAACAAGCTGGATGAAAATGGAAAAACAACCAGAAATAAAGCAAGGCTTGTGGTTCAGGGTTACAATCAAGAGGAAGGGATTGATTATGATGAAACTTTTGCACATGTTGCTCATATGGAAGCCATTCGAATTCTTATTGTTTTTTCATCTCATATGGAATTTACCTTATTCCAAATGGATGTGCAAAGTGCATTCTTGAATGGGTATCTCAAGGAAGAAGTATATGTCAAGCAACCCCCTGAGTTTGAAAGTCATGCTCATCCAGAGTATGTCTTCAAACTGGACAAAACATTATATGGTTTGAAGCAAGCTCCCGAAGCTTGGTATGAAAGGCTATCCAAGTTCCTACTAGATAATGGATTCACTCGAGGAAAGATCGACAACACCCTATTTCTCAAGAAACGGGGAAGGAACCTTCTCATCGTCCAGGTGTACGTGCATGACATTATCTTTGGGGCTACTGCAGACTCTCTATGTAAGGAATTGCCATGCTCATGGGCAGTGAGTTTGAGATGAGCATGATGGGGGAACTGAACTTCTTCCTGGGTCTTCAAGTGAAACAATCCGCAAAAGGAACTTGCATCAGTCGGCAGAAATATATCAAGGAGCTGCTCAAGAGGTTTGACATGGAAGATTAAAAGGTGATTGATACACCCATTGTAGTGGCTACCAAGCTTGACATGGATGAACTGGTTCTCCAGTAAACCAAACAATGTACAGGGGAATCATTGGCTCTCCACTTTACCTCACTGCAAGCAGCCAGATATTGTGTTCAGTGTGGGATTATGTGCAAGGTTTCAATCAAATCCCAAGGAGTCTCATCTAAAGGCTGCCAAAAGGATCCTACGCTATCTCAAGAGAACACAGGACCTGGTCCTGTATTATCCCTCAGGTGATAATTTTAATCTTGTTGGTTATGCTAACGCTGATTATGCAGGTTATCTGGTGGACAGGAAGAGTACTTCAAGGATGGCTCATTTTCTTGGATCTTGCCTAATCTCTTGGGGTACAAGGAAGCAAAACCCAGTGTCCTTGTCCACAACTGAAGTAGAATATGTTGCAGATGCATCCTGTTGTGCTCAGTTATTGTAGATCAAACAACAACTGGAGGACTTTGGAGTGTATATTGACAGCATACCACTTCTATGTGACAACACAAGTGTGCTCAACATGGCAAAGAACCCGGTTCAACACAAGAGAACTAAGCATATTGATATGAGACCTCACTTCCTCAAAGACAATGTTGAAAAGGGGCACATCTGCATGAGGTTTTGTTGCAATGAAGATCAGATTGCAGACATTTTTACCAAGGCACTAGGCAAGGAAGATTTTGAGAAAAATAGAATGGCACTGGGGCTGCTGAGACCTAATTAGGGACCCGGTTCCCCTTCTTGGCTAAGAAAGTCACACTCATGTACAGATAGCTAAAGTGTTTTCTGACGAAGTCTAACTCACATCATGTAACGACCCGATCGGTCGTTTTGTGTATTCGGACCCCGTTCCCCTAAATAAGATTTCCCGTAGCGGCTTATAGTGATTTATGCCTTACGGGGATGGGTGGTTCGGGATTCGTAAGTGTTTAGAGAAGTAAGGAACACTTAGTTCCTTAAGGTTGGCCTTTTTAACCAAGTTTGACTTTGGTCAACATTTTGAGTAAACGACCTCTGAATCGAGTTCCGACGAGTCCAATAACTTCGGACCTTAAACCCTGAATCGAGTTCCGATGATTTCGGACCTGTGCGTATGTGCGAAATGGGTTTTGGATGACCCGGGAGTGTTTCGATGCCAAATAGCAAAATAGAGTTTCCTTAAGTTCATAATTTGGTTTCGAACGTGTTTTTATGTTATCGAGGTCCGAACAGAATTCCGAGGTCGGTTCGGCGCATTGAAACCGAATTCAAGAACTTGAATTTTCTTAAGTTTGATTCTAGGGGTTGTGAAGTGTGATTTTCAGTTTTAGCATTGTTTTAGGTGTTCCGAAGGCTCGAGCGAGTCCGTAATATGATTTACGACTTGTTGGTATAATTGTGCGGGGGCTCGGGTGGGCCCAGGTGCCTCCCGGTTACCAAACGGGGCCAAAAACTAGCAGCTGAAGCTGCTGGTGCACCAGGTCTGGTGTGATCGCAGGTGCGGTTGCCTAGATCGCAGGTGCGAGACCTCCCCTGCAGTTAAGGCATCGCAGCTGTGGCCCCAGGGGAGATGGTCCATATCCGCAGGCGCGGACCTTTCCCCACAGGAGCGGATCCGCTGGTGCGGAAATCCTTTCGCAGGTGCGATCCCCAGCCTCCTATCCAACTTCTGCAGGTGCGGTCCTCGAGCCGCAGGTGCGAGACCATTGAAGGCAGTGAGCTCATTTAATACGGGACATAACCATTTTTCACCATTTCTTCTCCACCATAGGCGATTTTGAGAGCTCATAAGAGGGTATCCGGCCTAGCTACTAAGGGGTAAGTAATTTCCATTTAAATGTTGGTGTATTACATCAAATCTTAGGTAGATTAACACCCAATTAGTGCAAATCAAAGGGGTTAGAGTGGAAACTTAGGGTTGATGAACTTTAGAGAATTTCACCACTTATCTACCATGAAATCATACAAAAGCTATATATTAATGATCCTTAGGCTATGGGTGAGTGTTTCCTTCGAGAATTTTTGGAATCCGAATGTGTGGGTCTGGGGGTGAATGTTGGGATTTCTTCAAGAATAATGAATTTACTAAATAAGTAGGAGAATTTACATACTTTGAGCATGCATTGACATATTTATATATCATTTGACTAGTTTCGAGTCCTCGGTTGTAAAGTTTGGAGTTTCGGGTGCGTTCTTGACCCGGGAAGTAGGTTTTACGCGAGGTGAGTCTCCTTTACAACCTTGTAAGAGGGAATTGTACCCATAGGTAAATGTAAATGATTGAATTATCCTTGTTTGCAGGGGCTACGCACGCGCAAAGTGACGAGAGTCCGTGCGTAGCTACTACTACGCTATGTCGGGTAGAATTTAGGATTTCACAAGCATGCCTTTATGTGCCTTACCTGTACCTTTACATGTGTTCCTAGTTGCTTATTATCTCTGAAATTGACATGAGGATATTAGGAAGTTATGTGTAAGTTTAAGTGCTTAAATCTCTGATTTCAAGTATAATCCATGATAAATTCCTGAATTTCCTGATAATTATGTGTATGTCTACGAGCACCCGTGTCGCATGTATGATTCGTGAGCGGGGTAGCCTTATATTATGTCAACTGCGTCGCATGATCAATTCGCGAGCGGGATAATAGATGCATCTATGGTTCGTGCCTCTCGACCATCGGCAGTGCACATTTATTTTTGCGTCGCTTCGGCCGTACGTCTCATCATTTTATATGCTATGTATTTGACTGAGAGTCTTATTGTTATTATCAAATAAACTGTTCTTTGTGGAAGGGGACTTGGGACTTCTATTGATACTATTATATGACACTTGCGGGTAGATTGTAGTTCACACACTTGATATTACATGTCTACTTGATTGTCATGACTGTTAATCCTGTCTAGATTTATTTAATTATACTAGTGCCAATGACCCTAGTGAGTAATACGTCTACCTCTCGTCACTACTTCTTCGAGTTTAGACGGGATACTCACTGGGTACATATTTGTTTTTATGTACTCATGCTACGGTTCTGTACTTAATTGTACATGTTCAAAGGCTGGTGCATCTGGTTATCATACCGGAGCGCGATCTTGAGGGTACTATCGGGATTAGACTACACGATGAGCTGCTCTTCCTGACGTTCCTCAGCAGCACTATGGAGTTTCTATTATTTTTGGATATTTCTGTCTACCCCTTCAGACAGTTGTACATTTATTTTGTCTATTTTGTATATTCCACTAGTCCCCTGTGGACTTGTGGCATTAGGTCTTGGCACACGTAGTTGGTTTTCCTAGTATTTTGCTATATTGTATATGTTGGCAAACAATTCTTTTAGGTTTCATTTAATCAAGTTGCATCACTTAACTGTTTTCTTTAAATGATTTCCTAACATAAAATTTGACAAGCACTTGAACATCCAAATAAGTAAAGTAATCTCGTTAGTAAACTGGTGTTGGCTTGCCTGACTCCGGTGTTGGGCGCCATCACGACCCGAGTCGGAATTTGGGTCGTGACAACCTGGTATCAGAGCTCTAGGTTCATGTAGGTCTCACAAGTCACAGGCAAACCTAATAGAGTCTTGCGGATCGATACAGAGACGTTTGTATTTATCTTCGGGAGGCTTTAGGGTGTTAGGAAACCTCTCTTTATTCATATTCTATCGTGCAATCGATGGTTTACTAAATGTCTTTCTTCTATTCTCTCACAGATAGTGAGGACTCGTGCAGCCAACGTTCCTGACCCGGGAGATGCCGCTACCCCCGCCGTCCGAGGCCATGGCAGAGATCGGGGGAGGGCACCGGCCCGAGGTAGGGGACGGGGGCGTCCCAGAGTTGTTCCATTAGCATCCCCAGCGGATCCAGCAGAGGATCCCACTATTGAGGAGCAGGGTGAGGTGCCTCCAGCAGATCCAGCTCCGATGGATTTCATGACTGCACCAGGCCTCCAGGAGGTCATGGGCCGTATGATGCGGTTCATGGACACTATGACCCAAGCTGGTTTATTTTCAGCGGATCCTGCCACATCTCAGGCAGGAGGGGGAGTTCAGACCCCTACCGCCCAGGCCGCAGGTCATGCAGCGGTAGTATATCAGACTCCGGGTACTCTGCTCGTGGGTGGATCACAGCCGGCAGCAGTAGCATCTGAGCTTAGACTAGCTGCGGACGGCGATCCGCAGAGGTTACTTGATAGATGGACTCGATTGCACCCTCCTCTCTTCGGAGGTGAGAGGAGCGAGGACGCCCGGGACTTCATTGATAGGTGCAGGGACAGACTGCACAACATGAGGATTTTGGAGTCCCATGGGGTTGATTTCACTACTTTTCAGCTAGAGGGCAGGGCCTGCAGATGGTGGCAGTCATTTATCCTTGGTAGGCCAGCAGGTTCCCTTCCTCTCACATGGGATCAATTCACTCAGTTGTTCTTGGTTAGGTATATTCCACCCTCAGAGAGGGAAGAGCTGCGGTATCAGTTTGAGCAGCTGGAGTAGAGGCAGATGTCGGTGACAGACTACGAGGCCAAGTTTTCTGGGTTGTCTCGTCATGCCCTTATGATTCTTCCTACTGATGTTGAGAGAGTGCGGAGATTTATAGCTGGGCTGCACTCAGGTATTAGGGCCAACATGGCCCGAGAGGTGGAGATGGGTACTCCCTATAAGCTTGTGGTCGAGATAGCTCATCGGATTGAGGGTTATCGATCGAGGGGCAGAGAGCAGGGTCAGTAGGACAAGAGAAATAGATTTTCTGGAGATTTTAGAGGTGCCCCAGGCAGGGGCAGGGGTCAGTTCAGCAGAGGCCAGCCTAGAAGGCCTCCACATTCAGCTCCTTCACCACCTCCCCGTGGTGCTCCAGTGAGGCTTTATTTCATCACCATGCTGGAGAGTTCGTACCGCCCACCAGCCATTCAGGGTTACTCTGGCGGGTACTCAGGTCATCAGGGGTCTTCTTGTCCTTACTTCAGTGCCATGCCAGAGGGTTCTTACCGTCCCCCAGCTATCCAGGGTTCTTCTTCAGGGAAGCAGGCCATGCCACCAGTGAGGTGTTATGAGTGTTTGGAGTCAGGCCATATGAGGAAGACTTGTCCCAGGTTTCGGGGCAGGTCTATCCAGCAGAGTTACCAGCCTACATACTCAGCACCGGCGTCCCGTCCACCCTAAGGTGGAGGACAGGTTGGTAGAGGTCATCCCAGAGGTGGAGGCCAGGCAAGGGGAGCTCAGCTAGCTTCTATTCAATCCAACGGATGTCATGCTTCAAGTACACCAGCCAGATTCTATGCTATTCCGGCCCGAGCAGATGCAGTGACCTTAGACATCGTGATCACAGGTACTATTTCAGTATGTGGTAGGGAAGCATTAGTGCTATTTGATCCAAGATCCACTTATTCATATGTGTCAGCCTTATTTTCTTGTTTTCTGGATGTTCCTCGCTAGTCCTTGGATTCTCCTATATATGTGTCCACTCATGTGGGCGATTCTGTGGTGGTAGACCGGTTCTATCGGTCTTGTGTGATCACATTTTGTGGGTTTGAGACTAGAGCGGACCTCTAGTTGCTCGACATGGTTTATTTTGAGATTATTTTGGGGATGGGTTGGCTATCTCCCTATCATGCCATCTTGGATTTTCATGCCAAGACCGTCACTTTGGCCATGCCTGAGTTGCCTAAGCTGGAGTGGAGAGGTTCCTCAGTTAGTGCAGCCAGTAGAGTTATTTCCTTCCTGAAGGCTCGGCATATGGTCGAGAAGGGTTGTCTGGCGTATCTTGCTTATGTGCGGGACACCACCGCCGAGTCGTCGACAATTGATTTAGTGCTAGTTGTTCAAGAGTTTGCAGATGTCTTTCCTTCAGACCTTCCGGGCATGCCTCCGGATAGAGATATCGATTTTTGTATTGATGTAGCTCTAGGCACTCATCCTATTTCTATTCCTCTGTACCGTATGGATCCGAAGGAGTTGAAGGAGTTGAAGGAGCAGCTTGAGGAGTTGTTGGCTAAGGGGTTTATCAGACCGAGTGTGTCGCCGTGGGGTGCTCCAGTTCTATTTGTAAAGAAGAAAGATGGGTCTATGCAGATGTATATTGACTACCGCCAGTTGAACAAGGTAACTATTAAGAACAAGTATCCACTGTCGCGCATTGATGATTTGTTTGACCAGTTGCAGGGTGCTTGGGTGTTTTCTAAGATCAATTTGAGATCGGGGTATCACCAGCTGAAGATTCGGGCCTCGGATGTTCCGAAGACCGCTTTTCGTACGAGATATGGCCATTATGAGTTCCTAGTGATGTCCTTTGGCTTGACCAATGCCCCAGCAACATTCATGGACTTGATGAATAGGGTGTTTAGGACGTATATTGATTCATTTGTCATTGTCTTCATTGATGACATCTTGATTTCCTCCCGTAGCCTTGGCGAGCATGAGCAACATTTGAGAGTTGTGCTTCAGACCTTGCGGGAACAGCAGTTATACGCTAAGTTCTCCAAATGTGAGTTCTGGTTGGATTCCGTGGCATTTTTGGGGCATGTAGTGTTTGGATAGGGTATCAAGGTTGATCCTCGAAAGATTGAGGCAGTTTAGAGTTGGATGCGTCCTACTTCAGCTACAGAGATTATGGGTTTCTTGGGTCTAGCAGGCTACTATCGACGATTTGTGGAGGGATTTTCCTCCATTGCAGCCCCACTGACTAGATTGACTCAGAAGAATGCCCCGTTTCGATGGTGTGATGAGTGTGAGGCGAGCTTTCAGAAACTCAAGACAGCGTTGACCTCAGCACCAGTTCTAGGATTGCCTTCCGGTTCTGGGATGTATAAAGTGTATTGCGACGCTTCACGCGTTGGCTTGGGATGTGTGTTGATGCAGGAAGGGAGAGTGATTGCTTATGCTTCGCGCCAGCTGAAGGTTCATGAGAAGAATTATCCGGTTCACGATTTGGAGTTGGCAGTGATTGTTCATGCTATTAAGATTTGGAGGCACTACTTGTAAGGGGTATCTTATGAGGTGTATACAGACCACCGCAGTCTGCAGCACTTGTTCAAGCAGAGGGATCTTAACTTGAGGCAGCACAGGTGGCTTGAGTTGTTGAAGGATTACGACATCACCATTCTTTATCACCCCGGCAAGGCGAATGTGGTAGTAAATGCTTTGAGTAGGAAGGCGGAGAGTATGGGTAGTTTGGCTTACCTTGCATCGGAGGAGAGACCTCTAGCCTTGGACATTCTGTCCTTGTCTAACCGCTTGGTAAGATTAGATCTTTTAGAGCCGCGTCGAGTTCTAGCTCATGTGGTTGCTCAGTCTTCATTAATGGGGGACATCAAGGCTCGACAGTATGATAATCCGTGTTTGGAAGAGCTTCGGGAGACAGTGGCTCAGGGTGGTGCCAAGGAGGTTACTATTGGCGAGGATTGTGTTCTGAGACTTCAGGGTCGTTTGTGTGTTCCTAATGTTGATGGCTTGAGGCAGAGGATTTTAGAGGAGGCACACAATTCTCGGTATTCTGTTCATCCTGTTGCTACGAAGATGTATCATGATTTGAAGCAACATTTCTGGTGGAGACGGATGAAGAGGGACATTGTGGAGTATGTGGCTAGGTGTCTTAATTTCCAGCAGGTTAAATATGAGCACCAGAGGCCAGGAGGCCTACTGCAGCAAATGCCCATTCTCGAGTGAAAGTGGGAGCGCATTACTATGGACTTCGTGGTTGGGTTGCCTTGGACTTTGCGGAAGGTTGACGTGGTTTGGCTCATTGTGGATAGATTGACCAAATCGGCGCATTTCATTCCTGTAGCTACTACTTATACTTTTGAGAGGCTAGCCCAGATCTACATTCGGTAGATAGTCCGGTTACACGGTGTGCCGGTGTCCATTATATCAGATCGAGGTCCTCAGTTCACCTCGCACTTCTGGAGAGCATTGCATAGTGAGATGGGTACCCAGATAGATCTCAACACAGCGCTTCACCTGCAGACTGATGGTCAGTCGGAGCGTACAGTTCAGATATTGGAGGACATGCTCAAGGCATGTGTGATTGACTTTGGCGGTCAGTGGGACCAGTTCCTGCCTTTGGCCGAGTTTGCTTATAATAATAGCTATCAGTCCAGCATCGAGATGGCTCCATTAGAGGTGTTATATGGTCGGCGATGTCGTTCTCCTATCGGGTTGTTTGATCCTGGTGAGGCTAAGTTATATGGCACGGACCTGGTGAGAGATGCCTTGGAGAAAGTAAAGTTAATGCAGGAGAGGCTCCGTACAGCATAGTCCCGACAGAAACGTTACGTGGATCAGAGGGGGCGCGATGTAGCATTTATGGAGGGAGACAAGGTATTGTTGAAGGTCTCGCCGATGAAGGGTGTTATGAGGTTTGGGAAGAAGGGCAAGTTGAGCCCGAGGATTATAAGCCTTTTTGAGGTGTTGAGGCGAGTTGAAGAGGTTGCTTATGAGCTTGCTTTACCTCCCAATTTATCAGGGGTTCATATAGTATTTCACGTATCGATGCTCCGGAGATACCACACTGACTTCTCTCACGTGGTTGATTTCAGCACTATTCAGTTGGATGAGAGATTGGGCTACGAGGAGGAGCCAGGTGCTATTGTTGATAGACAGGATCACCAGTTGAGATCCAAGAGAGTTTCTGCTGTAAAGGTCCAGTGGAGGGGCCAACCAGTCGAGGAGGTGACTTGGGAGTTCAAGGGGGACATGCGGAGCAGATATCCGCACTTATTCAGCACTTCAGATATAATTCTATACCCGTTCGATGATGAATGTTTGTTTAAGAGGTGGAGAATGTAACGACCCGACCGGTCATTTTGCGTATTCGGACCTCGTTCCCCTAAATAAGATTTCCCGTAGCGGCTTATAGTGATTTATGACTTGCGGGGACGGGTGGTTCAGGATTCAGAAGTGTTTAGAGCAATATAGGAACACTTAGTTCCTTAAGGTTGGCCTTTTGGGTCAAGTTTGACTTCGGTCAACATTTTGAGTAAACGACCTCGGAATCGAGTTTCGACGGTTGCAGTAGCTTTGTATGATAATTTTGGACTTGTGCGTATGTCCGGAATGGGTTTTGGATGACCCGGGAGCGTTTCGACGCCAAATAGCGAAATAGAGTTTCCTTAAGTTCATAATTTGGTTTAGAATGTGTTTTTATGTTATCGAGGTCCGAACGGAATTCCGAGACCAGGAATAGTTTCGTTATTTCATTCATGACTTTCCTGCAAAATTTGGTGTCATTCCGAGTAGTATAGGTCGGTTCGGCGCATTGAATCCGATATCAAGAACTTGAATTTTCTTAAGTTTGATTCTAGAGGTTATGAGGTGTGATTTTGAGTTTAAGAGTTGTTTTAGGTGTTCTGAAGGCTCGAGCGAGTCCATAATATGATCTAAGACTTGTTGGTATAATTGTGCGGGGACTCGGGTGGGCCCAAGTGCCTCCCAGACACCATACGGGGCCAAACACCAGCAGCTTCAGCTGCTGGTGCACCAGGTCTGGTGTGACCGAGGTGTAGTTGCCCGGATCGCAGGTGCGAGACCGCACCTGCGGTAAAGGCCTCGCAGGTGGGGCCCCAGGGGAGATGGTCCATATCCGCAGTTGCGGACCTTTCTCCGCAGGAGCGGATCCGCTGGTGCGGAAATCCTTCCGCAGGTGTGATCCTCAACCTCCTTGCCAACTTTCGCAGGTGCGAGACCGCATGTGCGAGACCACTGAAGGCAGTGAGCTCATTTAATACGGGACATAACCATTTTTTACCATTTCTTCTCCACCATAGGCCATTTTGAGAGCTCACAATAGGGAATCCGGCCTAGCTACAAAGAGGTAAGTAATTTCCATTTAAATGTTGGTTTATTACATCAAATCTTAGGTAGATTAACACCCAATTAGTGCAAATCAAAGGGGTTAGAGTGGAAACCTAGGGTTGATGAACTTTAGAGAATTTCACCACTTATCTACCATGAAATCATACAAAAATTATATATTAATGATCCTTAGGCTATGGGTGAGTGTTTCCTTCGAGAATTTTTGGAATACGAATGTGTGGGCCCGGGGGTGAATTTTGGGATTTCTTCAAGAATAATGAATTTACTAAATAAGTAGGAGAATTTCCATACTTTGAGCAGGCATTGACATATTTATCTATCATTTGACTAGTTTCGAGTCCTCGGGTGTAAAGTTTGTAGTTTCGGGCGCGTTCTTGACCCGAGAAGTAGGTTCTAGGAAAGGTGAGTCTCCTTTCCAACCTTGTAAGAGGGAATTGTCCCAATAGGTAAATGTAAACGATTGAATTATCCTTGGTTGCGGGGGCTACGCACGCGCAAAGTGATGAGAGTCCGTGTGTAGCTACTACTATGCTATGTCGGGTAGAATTTAGGATTTCACAAGCATGCCTTTATGTGCCTTACTTATGCCTTTACATGTGTTCCTAGTTGCTTATTATCTTTGAAATTGACATGAGGATATTAGGAAGTTATGTGTAAGTTTAAGCGCTTAAATCTCTTATTTCAAGTATAATCAATGATAAATTCCTGAATTTCCTGATAATTCTGTGTATGTCTACGAGCACCTGTGTCGCATGTATGATTCGTGAGCGGGGTAGCCTTATATTATGTCAACCGCCTCTCATCATCTATTCGCGAGCAGGGTAATAGATGCATCTATGGTTCGTGCCGCTCGACCCTCGGCAGTGCACATTTACTTTTGCGTCGCTTCGGCCGTACACCTCGGCATTTTATATGCTATGTATTTGACTAAGAGTCTTATTGTTATTATCAAATAAATTGTTCTTTGTGGAAGGGGACTTTGGACTTCTATTGATACTATTATATGACACTTGGGGGTAGATTGTAGTTCACATACTTGATATTCCATGTCTACTTGATTGCCATGACTGTTAATCAAGTCTAGATTTATTTAATTATACTAGTGCTAATGACCCTAATGAGTAATACATCTACCTCTCATCACTACTTCTTCGAGTTTAGACGGGATACTCACTGGGTACATATTTGTTTATATGTACTCATGCTACGTTTTTGTACTTAATTGTACAGGTTCTGAGGCTGGTGCATCTGGTTATCATACCGGAGCGCGATCTTGAGGGTACTATCACGATTAGACTACACGGTGAGCTGCTCTTCCTGGCGTTCCTCAGCAGCACTGTGGAGTTTCTATTATTTTTGGATATTTCTGTCTACCCCTTCAGACAGTTGTACATTTATTTTGTATATTCCACTAGTCGCCTGTGGACTTGTGACACTAGTTCTTGGCACACGTAGTTGGTTTTCCTAGTATTTTGCTATACTGTATATGTTGGCAAACGATTCTTTTGGGTTTCATTTAATCAAGTTGCATCACTTGACTGTTTTCTTTAAATGATTTCCTAACTTCAAATTTGACAAGCACTTGAACATCCAAATAAGTAAAGTAATCTCGTTAGTAAACTGGTGTTGGCTTGCCTGACTCCGGTGTTGGGCGCCATCGCGACCCGAGTCGGAATTTAGGTCGTGACACATCAATATCATTGCAGGTAGACACGCATGATGACTACAAGCTTTAAAGGTATGTCATTGTAGAATAAAAGGAGACTGAGCAACATTTTCAAGAAAAATAGGTACGGGACCTGGTCCCTGTACCCCAGGTTAGTAGTTATGTGTGCTCTCTCCCTTTTTCAAAAACAACTGCATTAATTACTACTGCCACATCGTCCGCCTTTTCAGTAAACGTGTCTATCACGTCTATCACTCCACCCTTTCAACTCCTTCTGCACGTTCCTTTTTCCCAAAAAACATTACTACCACCAGTTGAACCCGTTTCTCTTCCCCCTCATTACTCCACTCTCGTATAAACCTCATTCATCTCTAACCTATCATCACACACCTTCCCTCACTCTCTCCTTTACTCGAAAAAAACACCTTCTCTCTCTGAAGATTTTCTCCAGCCGTCAACAATGGCCACCACAAACGAACCCTCTCTTTCTCTCACCACTGATCCCAACACTGTCTCAGCGGAGGATCAGGCATCCTCTCTCCCAGAGGTCGCCATCTCAACTCCTACCCCCTCTTCACTCCCACCTGTATTAGAAACACCCAAGGGACCTCCGGTCACAGAAGCACCTCTTGCTTCCCCCCCTTCATATGAACCACCACAGAAACCCCTGGACACTGATGCAACCATTGTACCTCTCTCCTCATCTGTACCACCAAAAGAACCCTCTGCCGCTGAAGCTTCTCCAGTTTATGAAGCTTTAGAGGACGACCCTGATCAGTACATCAACTCCTCCTTTCTCAATTCCTCGACTCCCATGGAGTCTCTAGAAAAGGAGACGACTGAAAACATAATGGTCATTGCCTCTGAGCATCTTCCCTCTAAAGAGGTTTCTTCTCTTCCTGACACTCAGGGAGCAGCTTCTTCTTTCCTAGAGGATGAGGGGACCATGGTCTTGTTTGAGTCTCCTGACCATAAATCGGTGCCTGACAAACCCAGTGAGGAACCTGGTTCCCCACTTCCGAAGACCCCTTAAGAGCAGATCTTCTGTACTCCCCCTCTAGAGTCCATTCCTCCGTTTTCTGAGCCCACAAATGAGGATGATGAGGATGACATGGTTCCGAGTGCTCGTTTTAAACTCCGTCAGAGTATAAGTACTCCAGAAACCTCTATGAAGAGGCCATCTACTAGGTTACAGAAGAAGGAAGCCTTTGACTCGGCTCTTGAGAGAAGTTAAAAGAGCAGTAAGCAAAAGAAGAAGAGATTGATGAAAGAAGGGAGAGTTGTGGTGGATAAAGTTATCCCTCTAGTTGAAGTAGAAGAGGAAACTGCAGAGCAACCCAGTTCCTTAGTAGGGAGGAAGAAGTTTGTGTCTGCTAAGAAAAAAGAGGTTGGAGAAGCAAGTGATAAGAAAACAGTGACTGAAGCAAGTGCCAAAGGGAAGTCTGTGAAGGTGACGGGTAAACGAAAAAGGGAGATGGAAACTGTGGGAGGAACTGGTTCTATGAAAACTATACCAAGCAATAGTGGGAAGTGGCAGGAGAATGTACGCAATCAAAGAGTGTTGCAGAGTCGCACGTTTGACCCTGAGATTCTTGAGATGGCTGGAATGAGTCAACTCATGGCTATGGTTGAATTCCAGAAGTGGGAGCATTTGTTTAATGTGAGTGGGCCCAAGGCGTATGAATATGTTGTGCAGGAGTTCTATGCAACCCTCTTCACTCTTGCTGAGGGTCATGTTTGTGTATTGGTGGAGGGTGCCGATATTGCTCTTGAAGATGCTGCTCTGGGGACAGTCTTGAATGTTCCATCAAGAGGGCTGTCTTCAGTCGATCTAGAGAAGTATGCTTATGAGGAAAATTCATCGTTAAGCCAGGGACAGTCCAACAGGGGGAACGGGTTCACAAGAAGGCCATGCTACATCTTTATCAGCTTCTTTTTGAGCTGGTAAATAAGGTCCTTCTTCCCCGTGCTGAGAGATGTTTCGTTGTCTTCAGAGCTGGTATGATCTTAATGGAAGCCCTTGACCAGTTCAAGCCAGTCAACCTACATGCTCTTATGATCAACCATATGGAGAAGGTTGTAAAGGTCAAGGATGGGAATCACGGGCTCCCCTATGGTTTTCTACTTACTCGGGTCTTTGAACATTTCAAGGTGCCAGTCAAGAATCCCTAGGTAGGGACCCGCAAGCAAAGCTTTTCAAAGATAAACCTTGAGGAATGTGAGTGTTTTGAGAAGGCTGGGGGCAACACCTCTACCATCTCTCAGCTAATCAATGCTATTAATGCTGCCAATGATGTGATTAGGCAATTGAAGGTTCATATAACCATTTTGGAGGTTAGGTCAAGTCAATCTGATGAGGGACCGGGTTCTGGTAGCTCATCAAATGAAGAAATTGCTCGTTTAACCAAGGAGAACTGTGAGCTGCGGCAACAGGTTGAGAACCTTAAGGAGAAACTACTCGAGGAATAGTCCTCTGCAAATGCTCGCATGGACATGGTTCTCTGCACTCTCACTGCTTCCTCCTCCAAGCCTTCCTCCTCTAGTGCCCCTTACGTTTTGTCTTCTCTAGTCTATCTATGATGTGATGTGGTTAACAGTGTTTTTGCTTTTTGTTTTTTTGTGATTGGGATTGGATAACACCTGGCTGATCCTGTTGGAAAATCCAAATGAAGTATTTTGCTCTTCCAAGCAAAGACTTCTATCTGTTTTAAAGCTTTTAATGAATGAATATCACTCTTTGTTTGTTCTCATTAATGCCTTTCTGCCTTTTTAGTCTGTTTTATATCATGTTGTCTGCATATAAGGGGCATGAGTTAGCTTTGTTGGACTTGTTTATGCTTTCTGACTGTTTATGCCTTTTTATGATGCCAAAAGGGGGAAGTTTAAGGGATAATTGGGAAAATTTTGAAAGTTGATGGCAGGGATTAAGGGGGAAGCACATAGACAGGGGGAACCCTTTAGGAATCTGGTCGCTCATCTGCTATCTATCTGCTTATGTTAGTATATATAACTGCTCCCCAATTATAAAAGTTTGTCATCATCAAAAAGGGGAAATTGATGGGCTGTATTCTGTTTTGATGATCTAACAAACTTTTATATGAAGAACCAGATGAAGGACCTGATATGTAGCCAACACAACCAGTCGGATATTTTGTAGATAAATTGTAGATGATTTGTATTCTGATTGTAGATGCTTTGTTTTCTGTTTTCACAAATCAAAAACGACTAAAACTTCTACAAATCTTCTGCAAAAAATGCAATTATGTCAAAAATTCCAATTATGCTACAATTTTGTGATTCTCCGATATGCTCTTGTTACTCCTTACGAAACTAATATGCAACATATGGAATCCAAAAAAAACATGATGAAGGGATAGATCTTCCTAAGCAAAATCCTCCCATGAACTGTTACAAGAAAACTGACTTTTGCCAACAATTGAAGCATCAAAAGAAAAAGATAAAAAGATATGTTCGAGCTCATAACATATTGAGAATCAAACTCTGGGAGATAAACCTTAATGTGAAGGAACCCGAAATCATAACCATCAAATCGACCAGGCTTGTGCTCATCTTCCCCGGGCACAAAAACATTGGGACAAGATTGCAGAGGTGCCGACAGTGCCTTGGCTATGGAAGAAATAATGGGATTTTGATACAGAAATCGTGGGTGTGGGAGGGAAACGTGGGTAAAGGTGTGGGAATTGGAGAGAAAAACGTGGGGGGAGTGGGATTAGAAGGAATATACGGTACCATTAAACAGTATTTTTTACTTGATAAAAGTGATTATTGATCTGTTGTAATATGTTAAAACATGCAGCTTGAAGTGAATTATTTCAAGGAGACTGCTACAGGTTGTAATCTATCTATATTATATTAAAAGGAGAGTAGTGAGGCATGTGGTTAAGCCAAGTGGCAAGCTAAAAAGAAGCCACTTGGCAATTTTAAGACAATATTAAAAATTTGAATTATAAATGGAAACATAATTAATGGAAGTAGTTTAATAAATCTTATACTCAATCTAAATAAATCTTAGACAAATCTAATCTATATCTACATTTAAATTTATATTTATATATATATTTGTAGCTATATCTATATTGATCCACCCATAGATTTTTTTTTCTTCTATATTAGCTAGAAATATGGAAGTAAAAAATTAACTAAAAATTATAATAGAAAAAAAATTAAAAATATAGAAAGACGTAGATTGAGATAACCTGTGACTATTTATACTTTGGAGTAAGTTAAAATAAAATTAAAAATTACTTAAGATATTAAAGATTTATTAAGTTTAACAATTAAATAAATTCAAGCGGCAAAGTAAGATCTTACATAAAGTATATAAATTATTTATAAGGTAAGAAAAAAATTAATAATTAGTAAAAAAAAATTAATAACAAGAATAATAATGTCATCTTAATATTGATAAATCGGGCAAACGTGTATTTTTTTAGTAAATATTACCACAACATTCAGATATAATGGGTTCAAAATATTAAGAAAATATTTTTTTGGGAATAACATTTGAATTGAGTGTAGTTAGTGATGTTTTATACTTCAATACCACACAAGAGGGGTGGGGAGGGGGGGGGGGG